>PVKZ01007689.1:0-20926 GCA_004027375.1 Macroglossus sobrinus | reverse complement strand
CCCTGTCTTCCTCCTCGTTATCCTCTCCTCCTCCTCCTCTAACTTCTTCCCCTCACCCTGCACCTCCTGGAACCAAAGGCAGAGGCTCCGCTCCATGCCAGGCCCTGGGTGAAGGAGCCTAGCCCAGCTCGGGCTATGGCCGAAGCCTGGGGTGTGTCTCATTAATGGCTCTGGCCCATGGATAGGTAAAACCGGGGCTTTCAAGCGAGCAGACAGGAGCAGGGCTGAAGGACACAGAGCAAAAGGCCTGTACTTCCCCCAGGGTGTGTGTGGTTCGGTCTCACTCCACCAGACACCCTCTCCCTGCCCCTGCCACCAGAGCCACAACCTAACGTGGCCATGGGGACATTCCTACAGGGCCAAAGGCACCTGGATGCTGGTTCTAGAAATGAGAACCTGACTCAGTCTTAGGCTTTGTGGGAATACACAGAAATGCAAGGTTTGACTGCCCCCCCCTCCACTGCTTGCAAGAAAGCATTGCATTCGTATGGGTTCCCCCAAAAAGCAGGCCTGAAGGAAAGGATCTGAGCACAAGCAGCTGATCTGGGACGTGCACAGAACACCAACAAGGAAGTAGTCAGATGAGACAAAGAAGGAAGGACTGTGAAGAAAGTACATGTGATGACGCCAGGGACCGCTGTGTCCGACTGTGGCTTAAACGCCTTGGGAAATGGAGCAAAGATACTTCTCAGAATGAGCCAGACTTGTTAGCCCAGACGTATATATCCCGGCAGCAGGAAGTCGATCTGGAGCACGGAAAGATCTGAGGGCTGCAAGAGGGACACTGACGATGTCATTGTAACAGCAAGACCCCAGGGTATTAGGAGAAGGCTGCGTGGAGAGAGGGGGCTTACGGCACTGGCTATCGTTTAAATTCGGTTCATACACTGTACGCTGCATCCAGGCACAAACTGCCGACTGTGTAATGAGTGGCAGGCATCTCTATTGCTGCAGAACAATTGTCCCATACTTCGTGGCTTCAGATAACCATAAACATTTAGTATCTCACTCTGATTTTGTGCATCAGGACTCTGGGGATGACTTGCCACAAACTGAGTGGTTCCGGCTGAAGGTCCCTCGTGAGACTGCAGCAGAGATGTCGTTTGGGGCTGCAGTCACCTGAAGGCTGGGCTGGAGTAAAGGTGGTTCACGCCCAGGGCTGGGGAGCTGGCGCCAGCCGTTGGAGGAGGCCTCAGTTTTTTTCCCCAGGTGGAAGGAGCCAAGTGGAAATCCAAGGACCTCCCGAGCAGCCTTCCATTTGCCCTCCACTGCGCTCCGAGTGTTACGGCAGTCACTGGGGTGAGCCCACGTGCAAGGAGACAAGAATCCAAAGGGTCGTGTCTGAAAGCCACCACAGGTGTCAGCTGGGAGCGGCGGTGATACAGAGAGCAGAACACAAGCACATCTGTGCCCTCGCCTACCTGGTAGCACGGGAGACAAATAACCCTCCAATAATCACCAGTGAAAGCACAATGACAACTGTGAGAAGTGCCGGGGAGAGGGTGACACGGTCCTCTGACAGCCTGTTCTAAGGGAGGTGTGGTCCACTGGGGATGCCAGCTAAGGCTTCCCAGAGGAGATCACAGTGGATGCCACGGGCACGAGGGGACTGTAGGAAGCCCATGACCAGACGGGAGAGAAGAGGCCCTGGGAGACTCCTGCCCTGCAGCTCGCCTGTCAGCCTGCGGGAGGGTTCCCATGGGTGCCCTGGGTCTCCTCCACACTGAACCCCCTGCCTTAGGAAGACAAGAACAAGGCCCATTTCCAGAGACGTCGCCCAGTGGCAAAGCTCCCGGGGTCTCCGGAGCAGCCAGGGCCAGCAACGCACCGCAGAGAGGGAGCGATCAGAGCAGAGCACCAAGCGTGAGAAACATCGGTTTGTAATTAGGTGGCCTAATCACCTATGTAAATTGTATATTTCTTATGATCGATGTGCTAAACGGCTCAGGTTTAATTAAGTTCTGCTGACTCGTTCTCTTCGAAGACTCACTGAAGTGTGATTCGTGGCTTCACAATTAATAACGGGGAGTGGAGCGAGTTGAAAGGGGAGCGGTTCCCCACCGCCTTCCTCCTCATCACCCTGCCACCCCACAGGCCCTCCCCAGTGTCCTTGGCCAGCACTGCGGTGGCCTGCACTGTGGCCACCGGCTTCTGGGCCTCTCTGCTGTGTCTGTAGATGAGATGCCGGGCCTGGACAGAAATCTCAAGGATTTTCTCACTCCTGATCCAGTGCTCTTCCCATGGCTTGGAAAATGGAGCCCAACACCCCCCCCCACCCCCGCTCACATATATCATCCCCTCTGAACTGGGGAAGAGCCCAGCCCTTCCAGATTACTGAGAATCTGATCTCGTGCATGGGGAGCTCCAGACATGAGCTCGTATTTCCAGCCTCGTGTTTAATGAGGTCCAAAATTCCACGCCCCTTCTTCTCCGTTCTGTATTCCAGGTCTGCTGCTCGGTCTTCTCTCCCAGGCTCCCTCTCTCCTATACCGACTGTGGGCCATAACCCAGAGTCAGCCTTGCTGGTCCCCCTCCACCCCTTCCCTAAAGCAGCCTCCTCCTGCATGTGGTGGGAAACGTGAAGTATGGACCTTCCTCCTTCCTGAGCCAACCGTTCAGACACTGCTCTTCCCCCATCCCTCCCTGGGTACCAGGGACCAGTCCCCTCTGCTCTGAGTCACCGCCTGGAGCTCCTGGGCACCATCCTCTCCACCAGCCATCCTCCTCCCCGGGCACCAGCAGAGAGATGGGTGTGGGCCTGTCTGCCCTTCCTCTTATGTCTACTATTCTCCATTCTCCCCAATGCCACCCAACTCGGCTCGATGACTGACGGGTACTCTCTTCCTAGAGACGTGTGGCCATTAGAGGAAACTGTGACACAGGGGCAATGTGTCCTGAAGAGTTTATGTGATGTGATAAGGGTTGTTTTTCTTAAATCCCCTGGACCACACAGGCATTTCCTCCCCAGCGATCACTGGCTTCTTCCTCCACATTCCCAGCCCGCCTTCCTGAGGGGTCGTCTGCTGTTGTCACTGCCCCCACCCCGCTTCGCCTCCCCCTCTCTCCCCCACCACTGCCACAGAGCCCTCACTGGCTCTCACCTGCAGGGACTGCTGTCGTCAGAGCCAGGTTCAGTGGTCACTCTTCTGTCCCCATGGTCATTAGTCACAGCATGGACACAGCGGAGCCTTCTTCCTTGAGACGGGGTGGCCAGGTCACTGCACCTTCCTCGTTTTCTTTCCACCTCAGAGACCACCCCTTCCTGTTGGCTGCTGAACCTCTAAATGGTGGAGGGGCCCCAGGCTTACGCTCAGACCCTCCGTCCTTCTCCACCTGCACTTCCTGCCTAAACGATCCCATCTACTCCCATGCCGGCAAAGGCCGAATACATGCTGATGATTCCAATTTGAACCTCAGCCCCGGGCTTCCCTTTGAACTTCAAATATATGTGCACCTGTCTAGTCAGTAGTTTCCTTTGAACAGCCAATAGGCATCTCGGATTTCACATGTCCAAATCAAACAGCTGATCTCCCCATCACACACACACACACACACACACGCACACACACACACACACACACACACACACACGCCTGACTTTATGGGCATGTGTGTGACCAGTGTGGTTACACAGGGTACTGCACTTACATGGGATTTAAGGGGGTTTAAAGCTTGTGGTCACTATCTTGAAATTCTTAATAATTCTTACGTTTGAATCTGTGTTTTGTAAGTGAAGTCCCATGAGACCATGAAGCACACACCAAGGGCCTAGAGCCTCGATTCGGGATGGGCTCTCAGACACCTGTTTTTGTCCACCTGGAGCCAGCAACCACTGCCTCCTCTATCCTGGGGAGGGCTAGATGTGGGTGTGAGGAAGGTCAAGGTCAGGCATACGCACCCCAGCACCAAGTCCAAGGGTGGCCCCAGGGTCCCTGTGAGGGTCTATATTCACCTTGTGGTATCTCTGTGCCTGAGGGAACATGACTTTAAATATCAAACAAACACCCTGACAGGTCGGGAGAGTGACCGAAGAAGAAAAGAAAAACATTTCTTCCTCTGTTGAACAAGGGCCCCGCATTTGCATTTTGCAGGAGGGCCCACAAGCGATGCAGCCAGCCCTGAGTGGACATGAGGCTGGACAGGTGTTGGAAAAAGGTTGTAAGGGGTTGACTATTGTTAAGTACAGTCTTTACTTTGCTGGCCAAAGTCAGCAAACTTTTTCTGCAAAGGGCTAGATGGTAATTATTTTAGGTTTTGCAAGCCACATGGTCTCTGTTGCAACTACTCAACTCTGCAGTGATAGCACAAAAGCATCCATAGACATAAACCAATGTGTGGGAGGGCTCTGTTCCAATAAAACTTTATTTACAGAAACAGACATTGTGCTGGAATTGACCTGCAAGCTATAGTGTGCCATCTCCCGTTGTAGACAAGGGGGAGACGTCGAAGGCATCTGAGCAGTGGAAGGATAATCAGAGAAGTTTCTAGAAGGTTATCTTGGCCTCACTGTCCAGGATAGATGGGAGGGAGCCAGCCTAGAAGCAGAGTTTCTAAGAAAAAGGATATTATACATCTCCAAGCACCAGGGGCCAAGGGTCAAGACTTGGTAGTAGCCACAGAGGTCAAAAGGGCAGAACGAGGCAACACAAAGCCAGTGGCAAGGTCACTAACAACTTGACCCATCTCCCATCCAGAGGAGAGAAAGAGCAAGCGGAGGATCCGAACCACCTTCACCACAGAGCAGCTGCATGAGCTGGAGAAGATCTTCCACTTCACCCACTACCCAGACATCCACATCCGCAACCAGCTGGCCGCCAGGATCAACCTCCCAGAAGCTCGGGTGCAGGTACAGCCGTGCCCACCCTCAGCCCCACCTCAGTGCACCTGGGGCATAGGTGAATCTCTGGATCCTGGACCCTCTGGGTTTCAGCCCTATCTGAAACTCTCCATGGGCTCTGTCCTATGAGTACTGTCACATTTAACGAACACTATGTTCCAGGGACTGAGATTACCGTAGTTGTAAAATGGTTTCTCTCCTTGGGGCTGGGCGGGGGACGGAAATGGCATCAGGAGTGTCTCTGGCACCTGCTTCCACGCCCTTCCTTGCCGCTTGACCACAGTTCCAGAACAGCGTTCGCCGTGCAGCCTCACTCACAAAACAGGGCTTGACAATCTAGACCAGGGGTCAACAGACTTTTCCTGTAAGGGGCCAGATGGCAATTACATTAGGCTTTGGAGGCCATTGGTCACTGTCACAATTATTCGACTCTGCCACTGTGGCATATAAGCAGCCACAGACCAGAGGTAAACAAATGAGCGTGGAGGTGTTCAATAACACTTTATTGATGAACACTCAAATGTCAATTCTATATCATTTGCATGTGTCACAGAATATTCTTCCTTTGATTTTTGTCCCCAACCATTTAAAACGTGAAAACCGTTCTTACTTAGCTCACAGGCCATATACACACACGTGGAAAGCCAGATTTAGCCCATTAAGGTCTACATTTGCCAGGCCCTGATCTGGACCCCATGAGCATCACCTTGAAGGCAGCACAGAGAAGTGGGAAGGACCCTGGATCCATGGGCTGAGACCTGGTTTGAGAACCAACAGCCGAATCTGTACTCCAATTCCTTTATGCCTTAGTGTCCATGGCTTCACCTGTGGTTGGAGACACAATAGCCCCTTGTCACTCACCAGGGCATATCCTGCCCTCTTTGCACTTCCTCATCTTTGCAAACCCAAGTCCAACTGTTGCATGGTTGGCACTCTCTCTAACAGTTTTCTAAGTCGTTCCTTTTTTTTTTTTTTTTAACACATGCAATGGATTCATTCAAATTCAAAATCTGTGCCAGGACCCAGGTTCACATTCTACTCTTCATTTCTATCCCAAACTACTTTTCTTCTGGCTAAGGACCACACCTGTCTTAGACGTCTTCCTTTTTCTTCCCGTTTGGAAGCAGTCGCCAGCTAAGCCGGTAGCACCTGCAGCTCAGAATTCTGCAGAAGTCAGTGGCCATCTCAGCAGAATAACCAAGTACAAATGGCCACGTGTCAGAGACAGTCCGCGTGCTTGTGAATACAGAGAACTACCAATGTTCCCAGGAATGGCAAGGGGGCCCCAGGGGTTGCTTGCAAAACCGGTGGAAATAGCCAGGTGGATTGTATTTGATCTGCATAGTATTTTAAAATGCAGAGCTTTCACATAAAAATTAAGATTTCTGCCTTAGAGATTGGATGAGCCTACAAGGCTCAGCTCACATTGCCACATGATTGGCTGTTGGCTAGAGCTCCGAGGCTGACCCCTTAGGCTCTATCCATCACAGACTCTACCCCACCCAGTCATGTGGCACCCAGCGGCCTCACTGTCAAATGAGTCCCCGGCTCTGTAGGCAGTGAAAGTCATGACCCCCACCCCCTCTCAGGAGGCTGACCTCCAGAGCCAAAGAAATCCTGGATGCCATGGAACCTTCTAAACTGTAAAGTGCTGCTTGGTATCTTGGCAGGTGTGGTTATTAGGCATGTTGGGAAGGTACTAGAAAGAGAAAAGCCATTTTGCTCATCTCCATCCTCTTTCTCCCTCCCCCCAGATCTGGTTCCAGAATCAGCGAGCCAGGTGGAGGAAGCAGGAGAAGATGGGCAGCCTTGGGGCGCCACAGCAGCCGAGTGAGGCCGACTGGGCCCCCACCACCCATCCGGACGTGGATGTGAGTCGCTGAGGCACCAAGAGGGGCTGGGGGATCCCTTGCCTGGGAAAATCCCATCCAGACCCAGGTGGGAGGAAACCCATCAGGGCCGTCTACAGTCAGAAGTTCAAGGGGAATGAATTCTTTTAATACAGCATGGCCAAGGATGCTCTGGATGACTGTGGGACCTGGGACACGTCACTGTCCCTTTCTGCCCCCACGTCCTCATCTTCTGAGTGACAATTACAGTGCCCCTTTCTCCTCCGGGGACTGGCTTGCATCCCTTGTGCAAAACGCCACAGTTCACGGGACAGAGTCGTGAAGGAAAGGGCAGCCTGTGGGAGTCAAGCACGCTGGCTCCAGCGTCAGACACCCGGGTTCGAGTCCCGGCTCTGCACCTGGCTTCAGGATGGCCCGGCAGAGTCACGGTGCCCCTCGAAGGACAGTACTGGTTTTTTGATGAGGATGAAATGAGTGAGGCGTGAAGAATGCTTGGCACCAAGGAAGGGCTCCCTATGAATCAGCTAGCTGTCCACGGAGCAAACACATATCTGGAGTGTGCACCAGATGCTAAGCTCTGGGGAGACGGCCCCACACAAAATAGACAGTCCTATGGCGACAGGTTTGTGCAGACCCACAGTGAGGCTATGAGGCAGAATTATTTTTATTTATCCTTTTTTTACTAATGCAGAAAGGAGAAGCAAAGCGACATTCCCACATCAAGCAATTGCTGTAAATGGTGGGATGAGGACCGGGCTTTCTGGCCCCTGAGCACACACGTCCCTCCCCCCCCAGATTGGCCCCCTATCCAGCCTGAGCCGCCCACGTCATGGGGGAGAGGTTGGGAAGCTGTGGGACAGTCCAAGGTAAAGCTTAGGACTCACTTCTCTCCTGACTTCTTATGACAGGACCCCCTGCTGCTGCCCCCTGCACTGTCCAGGCTGGCTCCTCCCATGGGGTGTTATCCACCAATCCGAAGTCCGCTGGGCTCCACCTGGTTCCCGGCCCGGATCACCCTCCTCCCATGCCTCCCGTGGGAGACACGGCCTCTCCCACGCCCTCTCATCCAGCACACCTGTGTTCCTGAGCTCTGCTTCCTCCCAGCCCCGCACCCCCAGTGGGGCAGCATCTGTGCCACCTCCACGTAGGGATCAGAGGGACATTCTGTCCCCAGTGGAGCCACTCTCCTCTCCAAGTGAAGGCAGGAGGCAGTGATGGCCCACACCCCAGGAAGCCTCCCCGAGCACAGCCCGCGGAAGGGGGCATCGGACTCGGAAGCAAGGTGGCCAAGAGGCTGCATCAAGTCTCAGGATGAGCTCTGGAACGAGGAGGGCATCCTCCTGCACCTGCGCTTCCTCTGATGTGCTGTGTGACCTCCAGCCAATCACTCACCCTCTCTGGACCCCATCTGTAATAGAAGGCAAGTTGGAGAAGATGACCTCTGAGGTCCCTTCTGGCCTGTACTTTGGTGAGGTGAACCACGGTGAGAACAGAGGCATAAAGAGGCCAATGAGAGGCTGTTTGTTCTTTCATTCATGACAGTTACTGAGCCCCTAGGGAGAGCTCCATAAATGGAACTGGATATTAACATGAACAACTGAGGCTCCGCCCATGAGGTTGGTCAGAGGGCTAGTGCTGACCTTCCCCTGCAAGCAGAACATTCGCCAGTGACCTTGCAATTGGCCGTGTCTGACATTCTGTATGGCTTTGATGTGAATGTCTTAAAGAGAGAGAGAAATATAAGAAACATTTTTTAATCATAAACAGAATTTAGTGTCTTTGGTTACTCCGTTGCATTGGGGAAGGATATTGTCATTTCTGGTCCGACGGAAGAGTAAGACAGCAAGCTCTTTTCAGAGTGTATTTCCTGGGACTTGAGCAAGAAGCCCAGCTGCAAGGCCAGCCCCTGTCCCGAAAAGCCTAGAGATTCATTTGACTCTACTGTTCCCTTGCAGCGAGGCCTTGGGCAAACCGCATGCCCTGTCTGAGCCTCAGTGTTGACATTTGAAAAACAGCCTGCCCGCCCTGACTGCCTCACAGGGTGATCGGGAAGCTCTGAAAGGGAGGGAAGGTGCTTTGCGAAGCGTGGGGGCTGGGCCCTTTGTGGAGTGATGTCGCTGTCCCAGTTTCCACCCGGAAGGTGGCTGCTTCGGGTCCCAGCCTGGGAGAAGTGTCTTCTGCTCCCAGGGAGGACGCTCTCTGAATTTCTCTTCTGCACCAGCACCACTGAGATGCACCCTGCCGGGAAAGGACAGGGCCTCTGTGTGCAGTCCCAGAAGTTCTAGGATTCTGCCCCACCTCTCAGAACCTCTGCGATCCGCCGGGGTCCCCGACCCACGAGAAGCCTGGGTCTTCGCTCTCTCTCTCTCTCTCTAACTTGCTGTATAAACTTGCCATTTAATCTCTCTGGGCCTCAGTTTTCTCATCTGTAAATTGGAGGCAGCAATGCTAGCTCTGCCTTCAGGCGTGCAAAATGCCAGGACCACAGTCTGCGGCCCACTGAATGCGAATGTGCTTTGCGAACTTAGAAGGGCCAGACTGCCCAGACCCCTGAACTTGACCACTGACACCTAGTCTCCAGCAGATTCAGGATGGAAGGAAAAAGCTAGGGGCGAAAAAGTCGGTAATAAACAAAAACAGAAGCACCTAACTCACTGATTCAGGTAGCAAGTACCTCTTTCTTGGCCCTAAACTCAAATGTACAAAATGTAATTTTTATCATTTTGCTATAACTGGATTTCTATGTTATTGGCAGAAAATTTATTCCAGTAACTTCTATGTTACCGATTGCTCAAACACTCAGGTTTAAACTCAGTCACATTCGAGATCATCTCTCTCTGTCCCCCTTTTCCCTACAGGGGTCTTTTCAAAGTTGAGGGTGGGGCTGAGTAAGTGTTTATATAAATGCCAGTTTGGTCTCTCAAGGGAGGGGTGACTTTCTCAGCCTGTATCTTCCTCAGCCCCTGCTGGCATCCACTGCCTGTGCCTCAGCTGGTCTGGCCTTGGGTGGGACCCCTCCACCCCACCTCATTTCAGACCCCTACAAGGGGCTCACTCTACATCCTCTGCTGCGGCCCTCCCCCCCAGATGTGAAGGCCCCCACTTCCTCTCTCTGCCTTCCGGATCGTCTCTCATGAACAGGAGGAAAAGCTGACAGCTCCCCCATACCACTCCTGGGCTGCAGATGCCCAAGGCCAGACAGCAGGCTCTCTTTAGAGACCTCTCACAGCCATTTCTCTCGCCCTGGTGACACAAAAGCCATGGGTGAGCCTGTCACTCTCCGAACCGCCAAGCGGAATGGAGAGGCACGGGTCCACTCTGCTCGGGTCCCCATGTGAGTCTGGGTTCTCCGCAGAAACAGAACCAATAAGAGAGGAGATATTTTATAGACAGATAGATGATATTTACATACATACATATATACATACATACATAGATAAATACACAGATACATAGATAGATATTTTGATAAAGAATTGGTTCTCAAGAGTTATGGATGCTGAGAAATCCCATGACCTGCAGTTGTCAAGCTGGAGACCCAGGAGAGTACAAGTCCCCATCTGAGTCCAAGGACAGAAGACTGATGTCCCAATTGAAGACAGTCAGGCAGAGAGAGTGAGTTCTCCCTTCCCCTGCCTCTTCGTTCTATTCTGGCCTCACACTCACCCACACTGGGGAGGGCCATCTGCTGAACTCAGTCTATCAATTTAAATGTTAATCTCACCCAGAAACTCCCTAGAACACACGTCCATATGAATATTTAACCCGTTTTCTAGGCAACATGTGGCCCAGGCAAGTTGACACGTAAAATTAACCATCACAGTCCCCATCTCTTGCCCCGGTCACATACCCTCCTTTTCCCAGAATCCTCTAGAAACAGGGTGTGGCCAGCCATAAGAGGTTCCTGTGACCAGAACGTTTCATCTGCTTTAGTACAGATATAAAAGTTAATTGGAGGGAGGGGACTTCTTCTTCTCTAGGGATTTATTCCCCACCCCCAAAAAAATTATTTTATTCCCTTTACCATATATCTGTAGGGCAAAGGAATCACTTTAAAACTCCTGCCAGCTGTGTGACCTTGGGCAAGCGACATGTCCTCTCTGTGTACATGTTCACTGCACAGCAACAGTTCCTTGTGTCCTGGGTTTCTGTGACAATTCAATGAGCTAGTACATTTTGGCACATGATCAGCATTCAACAAGTGTTAAGAAAAAAGTTCTTTTCCCAACTCTCCCTTCTTCCTTCCTGTTCCTGAACGTGAGCAGCTGTTCCGACCCCAGACTCTATCCCAGGAACTCTTACACCAGCCTTCAGTAAGTCAAGGAACCCTCAAAAAGAATGAGCAACATCGTGTATGTGACTGTGTGTGTGTGTGTGTTTATTTTTCTCAGAGAAAGTAGTCATTGCTTTCATCAGCTTTTCAAAGAGCTCTGTGGCTAAAAATAACAACAATAAAGAATCCCTGCCAAACACACCTGAGTCAGATCCCACCAGGTTCATATTGTAGACACGTGGACTAGAGACTGGAGAGACGCGAGAAGATCGTTTTTTAAAGATAAAATCATTTAACTCGCTAATTAATGAGGAAAGCAGTAAGGCATCATAACAGTTCCAAGGAGGATTCAAAGAACAGACACAGAACTAGGCAAGCAGGAATGCTGAGATGAATTACAAATAGAGACAAAAGGCATCCAAGGCCATAGGAGAACAATCAACTGCATCTCCACACAATCATTTGCATTTCTGTGGACAGGAATCATTTGTATTATTACCATTTTTCTACAACTTAAAGAGTTGAAAAATAGCTCAAAGACGATAAAAGGTGCAGAAATCCTGGAAGAACGAGTTAGACAGAACATATGGCAATCTTTTTATGCCCATTTCGAAGTCCTCCACAGCTTTTCCTGACCTAAAGTTACTAATCCCTCTGAATCTCGGTTTGGACATCTTCAGATGGGAATCACAAGACCTGCCTCAGAAATCAGTTACGAGATTATATTGAGTTGTGAGATTATGATGCAGGTAAAGTGTTTTGCATTTCTCAAACGCTATGAATTTAGGAAATTATTATTTACTGCTTTTCAAACTCCTCTAGAACTCCAGTTTAAAAGTGTAGCTAGAAAGTGTTTAGAAGTACAATAACATTTCTTTAATATCCATTGACCTTTGGCAGTTCAATTGTTTAAAAAGGCTAACCAAGCCATAGAAAATGAACAAAGAGTAGAAATTAGAGATTCACAAGAAAAGCATACAAACGGTTACTAAACATATGAAAATATTCTCAACCTCATCCATAATTTTTAAGATATAAATAAAACGATAATGAAATACCCTTTTTTTTACCTTGCAAATTGACAAATATTTGTGTATTGGTGAAATAATCACTCTCCTATGTCTCCTATTCATAATTCTCCTATGAATTAGTAAGTTATTTTGAAAGATAACTCAACAACTATTAGTATTCTAAGTGCAAATCTCTTAGACCCAGCAGTTGTATTTGCAAGAACTTATCTGATAAATATCCACGTATATAAATACCATATATGAGAATGTTCACCAACGCTGTCACAACAGCAACAACTGGAAACCACCTAAATAGGACACTGGTTGAGCCAATTATGGTGTATTCATCCAGCTGTTAAAAATAATGAGAGAGATTGAAATGTGCCTCATGGGAACTTGTCATTAGACATGTCATTAAATGAAAAAAGCAAGTGGCAGAACAGTGTTATGATGTCAGTTGAGTAAGAAGAGGATAAAGATATCTTTATATGTAAAAACATCATTAATATGCTAATAGATTCTGCATACATTAGCTGTTGCTACATTAGCAACAGCTAGTTGTTTGAAACGATAATTTTTTCTTTTCTTTTTTTTTTTTTTTTTTGCGCACAACTCTGATTTGACTGGATTCTTCATCTGGTCTGGGCTGACCGAGCTAATCTCAGCTAGGCTTGCAAGTGTGTCTGTGGTCTACTGGTCGGTTGATGGCCGCCATGTGAACTAGGGTGGCCTCATTCACACACTGGCTTTGGCGGGCTGTTAGCCTGTAACAGAGTGACTGGGCCTCATGTCTCTCCCTAGGCTTTCTCACGTAGCGGTCACAGGATTCCAAGAGCACAAAGCAGAAGACTCAAGGGCACTCCCAGAATGAGGGTTCCAAGAAAGCAAGCACCAGTATACCTAAGTGCCAATGAAGCTTCTGCTAAGATTGTTTGCTTACGTCTCATTGGCCAAAGAAAGTCACATGGCCACACCCAGGGCCTGGGTGGGAGGGGGCTACATAATCTAGTGAAGACCCAGAAGTGTGGTTCACCAGAGTCTCACCACTGGACCTGCCTACCCCCTGGTGCATTGACCCTGAGCAACTTAATTTAAAAAAAGAAATTTCTCTGTGCTTTACTTTCGTCATCTGTAAAGTGAAGGAACTAAAATCAAGGTTCTTGGCAGTCCCTTCTCTCAAACTTTCCCACAGTTACAAAATCACAGGGGCAATGAACCATTGAAGAGCTGACCTAAACAAAGTGAAACTTCACTTTTAATAATATAAATAATATTATATATAATATGTAACATATTTATATATAAATTATATGTTACATATAAAATATTTCTATACATATATTATATATTTATATTACATACAATATAAATATAAGGTTCATTGGGGACCAGAAAACCAACCAGGAGAGTTCATGAAGAAAGAGGGATACCTTAGCAACAGTCCGTGAGAAAAAGCCTCAGGTATTTTTCACAGGTGAGCGGTAGGAGTTGGCAGTATATTACAGCCCCCAGGTGGAGCCTTGAACTGCATTAACTAGACACTTTAGGTATAGATTGAGGAAGGTGAAATTCCTCTAGTCCAACCCCAGCTGGAGTGGTGCATTCTCTTCTGGGTGCTTCCTCTTAAGAGAGAAGTGTTGACTAACTGGACTCTGTCCAGAATGACGACCTGTGGAGTAATCGGGCTGACACAAACTGAGCCCCCAACCGCCTTTATCTCCTTAAAAGTGGAACAGTTTGCCATTGTATGAATCCTGACCTATGGCCGTGAGAAGCACACGGCACCATGTGAATTGTTCTTGCCTAAAAACTTGAACTTGATTCCAGTCATGCTCTAGACTCAACTACCTATTTACAGAAAGTTCAGAGGATGGAAGAACAAATTAAATACCATGAAGAAACAGACGGCCATATTTAGAATATGAGCTAGTCAACAGAACAAATGATTCTGTTTCTCCCACAAATCTATGGCATGGAAGAAATGGGAGAGGAACTGTCACAGAATAAAAAACTTAAGAGGTAGAATAAACAATGCAATATGTGAATCTTTTTGGACCTGATTTTTTTAATAACCACAATCAAAGAATACACTCAAAGAACTCTGAATATGGACTGAATCATAGGAATATTGAAACTCTCTGTTAATTGCACTAATTGTCAAAAATCACATGGCCTCGTTTTTTTAATGTCCCTTTTTATTAGAGATGCATATTAAAATCTTACAGATGAAAAGGATGTAATGTTTGGGATTTGCTTTAAAATACTCCAGCAAACAAAACACACAAACAAAAGAAGGGAGCAGGGAATAAAGAAAACAGGACTGGCAAAGTGTTACCCTTTGTTGAGACTCGTTGATGGGCATGTGGGGGTTCATAAGCCATCTTCTCTAGTTTTGTATGCGCTCAAAAATTTCCATAATAAAGAAATTTTAATTCAGAAGCCATTCATTCTATTAGAAAAAAAGAAAAAGAAAAGCAAAAAAATGATCTAGAAGGCACAGGGTCTCAAAACCAGGTCTCCTGAGGGTGGCATGACAGAACCAGAGATGTTTGGGGATGCAAACGAGGGACTCCGGGAGCTCCGACCCCGCGTGCAAATGTCTGAAGGGCTCGTCTGAAATTAAGAGGGAAGTCTTGTTCTGTGCAGCCCCAGTGGATAATCAATACTGGGGCCAATACGGAAGTTATAGGAAGACAGCTCTAGGAAGACAAGTTTAGAAAGACAATCATAAGAAGACAAGCAAAGAAAGCCCTGACACGCAAGGTTTTCCAAAGGTCCCTTCTCCCCTCCCTTCTCCATCCTCCCCTTCTCCGTAGCCCTCCAAGAGCCCTGCATTTCAACCACCCTGAATCATGTGAGACGCCCAGAACACACTCAGGATGTTCTATGTCGCGCCCTTTGCCCTGCACTCTCCTTGGCTAGGAATGTCCCCCCGTCTCCCCAGAGACTGGAATTCCACTCATGCTTCAAGGCCCAACGCAAAGGCTACCCGCCACCTCCCATTGCCCTTCATCTCCCCTTTGAAATAATAACGTCTTATAATTGCTTAGAATATGCTGGTGGCTGTGATAGGCATATGACTTGATTTTTTTATAAAGAGCTTATCTTAACAGATAGATCTCAAAGATAAATTATATATTACCTTTTATAACGATTCCTCCTATTCACTCCCACAAGACACTATGCCTTTATTATGATCACCACGGCCCCAAGTATTGAGGGCCTATGATGTACCACATACTTTCATTCTCGCATCAATTCTATGACATAGGCAAGTCAGAGGGGGCTCAACTTACTCAGTGTCCCACAGCAGAGGTCTATTTTGAACTAAGGTTTCCCCGATGCCAAAGCTTTTAACCACTATGTCTATTTTTCATAATATGAATGTATAAACGATGTATGTGTGTGTGCATATGCATGTGTGTATATTCCTATCTATTTTCCTCTCTAGCACATTGTCTAGCTATGGTAAATGCGCAAGAAATATTTGAGAATGGATGGATAAATGAATGAATAAATTCTGCATTATGACTAGTTATGTATATGCTTCCTCTCACAGTACTCCCCTCACCACAGTAAACTTCTGAACAGCTAGAATCGACAGGACTAGGCCCCAATATTCAATATAGGATAGAAAAGAAGCCCTCAAAGATAAGTATGAAGACTCACAGAGTAGCAGGGCCTTGCCAAGGTCCTCAGGAAGTCAGTGGAGTGACAGAGGAAGAGGAGGAGCTGACAAGGTCCCAGTGTGGTCTCCACCAGCTCAGGCTGCTCCCAGACGCTGCTAGAGGGTGGGGGGTTTGGGAGAAGAGGGCCTCTCCTCTTCCAGAGCTGCCAGGGCCCTGACCGCTGTGTGACCCCTGGGGGTGGGGACCTGTACTCCACAGGGGAGGAAGGGTACAGCCCGTTATCACCGGGAGGCAATAAAGTCATTTCGTGGTAATTAGACTCCTAACCAATTTAAGTCATTTACAGCTCCCAAACAATTACCTGGTGATTCTTATCTCCCCAAGAATCCTGAGATGTTATTTGAAGGGGATCATAAACTAAAAACCTGCTTGGGGGTGGGGAATACGGAGAGAAGACAAGAAAGAAAGATGGCTACTCATGGCAATAGGAAAAGAGGACAATTTTAAAGCTCCATCAGTGTACCTGCTCCCCTCATCAGGCATGGGCAAAGCAGGCCTATTTTTGTGGACTTAGGAGGAGAAAATTTTCTGTCCCTACAAGGTTCCTCTCCAGAATGATGAAATCTTAGAGCTGGAAAGGCTGAAGAAATATCTAGCAAAGTATTTCCCAAATTAGAAACCCTGGACATCTGTGTTTCTGAGATGCTCATAAGTGTTTGATGAGTATTCCCGGGTGAATTGGCTTGGGAAACTCACAAACTGTGGCTCCCTCACAGAGCATCACAGAGCCCATCACGTCTCAACGTTTCTGGGAAGATCCACAGGAAAAAACACCAGGATCTACAGGAAGGTTTAAGTCAGTGAAACCCAGTGTGCCCCGGACTTTGACCACTGAAACTTCTCACCCCCACAGGAAATCTATTAAGAAGCACAACGAACCTCTAGGAAAAAAACGGATCGATTTATCCAAGTTTCCTTCTCAGTTCTGGGCTGAAAAACTGAATGGGTTTTTGTTCCACGACACCACTGCCCCTAGTTAGGGCAGGTATTTACATCTGGTGGCCTGGACAATCACATGTGCCCTGCCAGTTCCAGAAACCCATGACAGCTCACTTGACTGAGAAGAACGGTATTGCAGCAGAGTCCCTGTCCCTTGACAAACAGTGACGATGACCTTAGGCTCAGGCCTCAGTTTCCTCATCTGACAACTGGAAACCAAAAGCCTCGTTTGCAACGATGCTGCACGGATAACTGACTACCTATTTATTTTCTAAGCACAGATAGAGTGTTATTCTATGCACTTAATAAATATTACTCATTGAAACCTTCTAACAGCCTTAGGAGGCAGACACTATCTGCATTCTTATTTTATCAATGACAAACAGAGGCACAGAGAGTCTCCTAGCAAGCCTAATACATAGTAGATGCTAAGTATTCCACAGCTCCTGTGTACTTAGATTTAAAAGTTCCTGGGAGATAAAAATAAAATATTTGCTGTGGTCTTTGCGTTCTCTCACCTCCCCCCACCTTTCAGAGCATCCAATTGGAAGCACCTACATGTCCTTAAAATTCTCAGTAGAAAATTATTCAATTGAATCCTGTGGCACTAATATATAAAACCCACCCCAGGAGCATGAGCTAATCAAGAGTCTTGCAATTATCTCAATCAAAATTCCAAGGCATTTTTTACAGAAATAAAAAAAAAAAAACCAAATTCATACAGAATCCAAAAAAGACCTCAAATAGCCCAAGGAATCTTAAGAAAACAGAACAAACCTGGAGGCAACACACTTCCTGATTTCAAGCTATACTACAAAGCTGTAGTAATCCAGACAGTATGGTACTGGCATAAAAAGAGACACATAGACCAATGGAATAGAACAGAGAGCCCAGAAATAAACCTATACAGATATAGTCAACTAATCTATGACAAGAGTGCAAAGAATACACAATGGAGAGAAATAGTCTCTTCTATAAATGCTGCTGGGGAAACTGGATATCCAATACATAAGAATGAAATTGAACCCTTCTCTTATACCACTCACAAAAATCAACTTGAAACAGATGAAAACTTAAATGTAAGACATGAAACTGTAAAACTCCTGGAAGAAAACATAGAGGGAGAACTCCTTGATATTGGTCTTGGCAATAATTTTTCGGATATAACATCAAAAGTACAACTGACAAAAGCAAAAATAACTAAGTGGGATTACGTCAAGCTAAAAGACTTCATCAGAGCAAGGCAAACCATCAACAAAGTGAAAAGGCAACCTACGGAATGGGATAAAATATTTGCAAACCATGTATCTAATAAAGGGTTAATATCCAAAACATATAAAGAACTCTTACAACTCAATAGCAAAATAATATGAATAAGAACCTGATTTAAAAATGGGCAAAGGGCCTCAATAGACATTTTTTCAAAGAAGACATACAAATGGTTAATGAGTACATGAAAAGATGCTCAAGATCACTACTCACTAGGGAAATGCATATTGAAACCACAGTGAGATGTCACCTCATGCCTGTGATAATGACTATTATCAAAATGACAATGTATAGCAAACATCAGCGAGGGTATGGAGAAGAGGGAATCCTTGTGCACAGGTGGTGGGATGTAAATTGATATAACCATTATGGAAAACAGTATGAAGTTTCCTCAAAAAATTAAAAATAGAACTACCCTGTGCTCCAGCAATCCTACTACTGGGTACACATTCAGATTAAATAAAATCAGTATCTCAAAGAGATATCTGCACTCCCACGTTCGTTGCAGCATTATTCACAGTAGCTAAATATGCAAACAACCTAAAATGTCCATCTATAGATGAGTGGATAAAGAAAATATAATACACACACAGACACACCCAATGGAATTTTATTCAGCCATAATACAGAAGGAAATCCTGTCATTTGCATTAAAAAAAAAAAAAAGCCGTGGATGAACCTAAAGGACATTATGCTAAGTAAAATTAGCCAAACGGAGAAAAAATAAATACCAACCAATCGCCCTTATTGGTGGAATCTCAAAAAATTGAACTCATAGAACCAGAGAGTAGAAGCTGGGGCTTCAGAGGTTACAAACTTTCTATTATAAGACAAATATGTTCTGGAGATCTAGTGTGCAGCATGGTGACTATATAATATTCTCTGGTACTCTTGTAATTTGCTGAGAGATAGATCCTGTGATCTCACCAAACCAAAAGAATTATAATAATAGTAATAATAACTGTGTGAAGTGATCGATGTGTTTGTTCATTAGTTTGACTACGGTCCTCACAATGCACATGTGTATCAAATCATCATGTCGTACAACCTTAAAGACATACAATTTTTATCTGTGGATTATACCTTGATAAAATTGGGGGAGCAGAGGGAGATTCTTGAAGTCAAAGGAGAGGGTAACGAAAACGTTGCATACGGTTACATGGGTCATACACAATCTACAGCGACCTCTCGAGAACTCATGGTTGCTTAGCCCCCACTCTGCTCCTCTCGTGGGGGTTCAGACTATCATCCGCACTGTATAGACGACAAAAAATGAAGCGTGAGCAAAAGCTGTGGTCACCACAGTAAGCAGAAGAGCTTAATCCTCCAATGAGTCTGCACCACGCAGATACTCCAGGGGCCCAGGGGAGGGGCGTCTAACATCCATGAGATCATTTCCTTAGATGGGGGCGGTTCTTGGACCCGGGATATAACACATTCAGGTCACGAGAACCACACAGTACACTTACACCCTAACCATGGCTTAACAGAGGGGGAAATAAGTATACGTTCCCGTCTGTGTTGGAAAAAAAAAAAAGTGATCCTTATTGCACAACATATATTTAACACATTTTACCATGATAAAAAGTTTTAAAAGGATCCAGAAAAATCTCAGAGCAAACAAGGATATTATTTAATATCTTTCCATTTAAACTTAACTGCTACCGATTTATTCAAAACATTACCTCTTTTGAGCTCAGACTAGTTCCTTATCATATACCCACATCCCGTAGGCATATGCATCTGTTTTTTCACGAGCTCTAACTAAGATGTAGCGTTTCCTTCCTTTACGACTGCAGACAACAAACTACAGGCGTGCTTTCACAATGCCTAGGACTTTGTCCCCACAGACATTTTTCTCTCTCTTTATGGTTATTGCAGATATCTCAAAATATTAAATGTATTAATAAAGAAGCACATGTATAGACCACAGTGTCACCAATGTGTTACTCTTTTGGTAGCTGGATTTCAATATAATTGGTTTCCTTTATAATCTTCAGTATTTTATTTCACCAATTTACAAGCATTATTCAGAGAAAGGACCCGTAGCTTCACCAGGCTGCCATGGTTTGAAAAGGGTTAAGAACCCCACCCTACAGGCTGCCTTCTGTCTCTTCCGGGAGCTTCCACCCTCTAGAGACCTTTTGTAACACTGGAGGTCCAGCAACTCTCAGCTCTCTGTCCTGCCTTTCCTCTGCTTGCATCACTCATGCTAAAGGAAGCTGCCATCGCACTGTGCTGGCATGCCGCCTACGGCATTCACCGCTGGAACCAATTTCCCCCTGTCAGACTCACTCTGTCCATTTACCTTGCTGAAGAGCAAGGAAAGCATTCCCCTCTTCAGCCTTCAGAGGGAGACCTTCTATACCCCAAGTGATGATAAACTGAAATTTTATACCCCAAGCGAAGATCTGGCTACACCTGCCTGCAGCGTCCCTGGGCAGCGGTGAGCACAGCTCACAAACGCCGCTGATGCAAACTGCACTCTGCACACGGGTTCACAGTCCCTTCCAAGGCAGCGGAAAACGCCGCCCAAGCACGCCTCGAGTGAGTTTAAAACCAGAGTTAAAAGTTGTTCCTCCACATTCGATGAAGCCTCTCCTTCTTATACCGCTGACCCAGGTCTCTGAACGCACTGCCCTCCGGGGAAGTTTGGTGTGATGCTCCACAACCCCAATGCTCACAGGGGACCAGAGAGTCACACGTTTCAGGTGGGCTGTGGGGTCGACCACTTGATAGTTTTGCTCTTTGTGTGATCGTCCCAGGGTGATCATTCTCCAGGGTGTACAGAACAGAGGGTCCTGAGCTAGCAGTGAAAGATCTGGATTCTGGTCGAGCTTCCCTCACCTGCTAGATGCACCTGCACAGTGGCCCCCACATCCCTGGGGCTCAGTGTCCCCATCTGCAGAATGGGAAGAGAAGGCTGGACAATCCCTCTCTCGAGGCCTTAGGTACCACATCAAAAACACTCAGCAAGTGGCTCCTAGGGAGGTGCTGCCCACAATCAGGCTCCAGAGCCCACAGCCTCCTGCTGTAGAAAGACGTCCCTCCATGAAGGA
>PVKZ01007688.1:0-21003 GCA_004027375.1 Macroglossus sobrinus | reverse complement strand
GAAGAAGGAAGAAGAAGAAGGAAGAAGGAAGAAGGAAGAAGAAAAAGTCATTGCCATGATTGTTGCTGTTTGCCTCTCTGGAAAGGCAGGCTCTCGTCGAGTGAAGCTTTACGTCGGTTCTGGTTTTACTCTGCTTACTCTCTGCTTCCCGCACTCGCACTCTGAAAGTACGTCTCTAAATCAGTGCCACCGTCTGTATCTCGACTGAACTGGAGACTGATTTTAATTTCCCACAAGCTCACACCAGCTCAGCAGCCTGGCAACGTCTGTGCCTTGGGGCTGCTCTTTTTGTCCCTTCCCTGTCTTTCCTGTCCCTGGGCTCCTCATCTCGGCATCGGACTCGTGATGTGGGGCCCACACCGCTGGACACCACTCAGCCAGCGTGACCCTGAATCAGACTCGGCGTAAACACGCTCTCTCGTGAGTCGGACGTCTGGGACGCGTGGACAGACGCCGGGCGGGAGCCCCGGAACTGGGTGTTGTTTGAGAGCTGTCACCTGCTCCTCGATTTTCAGGGTCGCGGGGACCGCCGGCTGGATTGTGAAGGGCGTGCTGGGCCCAGAACCACACACAAAGGCCAACCTTTCGTCAACACTCAGCTGCCAAGTAAACACTCGGTTCGCTTACTTCTTCCTGGCTCCGCTGCACTTGATAACAGGGGAAGTTTCTGGGGAGGGAGGGGGACAGCAGTGTCAGCAGAAATAACTGTGCTAGTCTCGGGGTGGCAGTCCCGAGCTCGCCAGAGCTTACCCTCCCCGCTGGGTCGTTTTCACGAACGGAAAAGGGTATTTCTCACCCACGTCGACGGTGGCCTTTTTCGCCGAGTGGCGTTGTTGTGATTGACTCCACTAAAGCTGAGAAAGGGACCCGATGGTTATTATGAAGTGACAAAAATGGAATGGGGGAGAGGGTGGTGGTTTCACAGTGCGGATTAGTGAGACTGTCAGGTTAAAGGGGCCGGATCCTTAATCTTCACGTGGTCCCCGCCGTTCTCAGATCTCCCGACTCTCATCTCCTGTGATGCTTCAAGTCACTTATGAACTCAGCGTCCCCTGAGAACGTGCAAGGCCCATGAGAAACACGACTCCGGGCGCCAGTGACAGTGGAACACAGCAGATGGCCCGGGCACTTCACCGAGACTCGTTAGCCCTCAGCGGGTGCTTCTGTTGTATGGTTGTTTTTGTACAGTGAGGAGGTCGAGTTGGAGAGAGTGAAAAGGAATCGGGGAAGATGGTCGTGCAGGGGACACCGACGTCCTGCCAGCTCAGGGACTCCTGGCCGAGTCACTCTGTATAATCCTGATTCCCCCTGGAGGTCACTTGGGGAAGTGGATGGTGGGAGAGATCCAGCCCCTATCATATGAGTGGGTGAGAGAGAGCGGAGTGGTCGACGAAGGACCCCTTTATCATAAGGAGCCGGCGTTTCCTCCAGGGCTGAGGGCCTGACAACCTCTGTTCTAGGAGATATTCTGAGGTTGGCCTGTCGGAAAAGGGGTGGGGGGCACGTCAGGGAGAGAAACTGGGGACAAATACAACTTTATCTTTTTGTGATCCTGCTAGAAACGGGATGTGGTGGATGTGGCATTGCCCAGTCCTTCTGGTCTACCCAGCCATGGTTACAAGAGGGTCATTGGTGAGACACCCAGCACATGGGACCAAAGGCAGCACAGGTGAGCTGATGCGGGTGATTTTCCTGTCTTGTTGGGGTGGTGCTGGCGCCCTGCGGAGAAATCTTTGCAGGCTCTGAAAAGTTGGGGTGAAAGGGGGTGATCATCACCGGTGTCCTGTGTTGGGTGGAGTCAAAAGCTCGGTAAAGGTCCTTTCAAATCAGAGTGAGTGTTCAGTCCATCGACATTTGTCTAGCAGTGATTAGGTGTCAGCCGTGAGCTGGGCATTAGGGGTGAGAGAGTGAATAAGAGATGGACGCCCCCACCTTCACCGAGCTGAAGGATAGTTCCATTATAGTAGCTGACTGAAGACATGGCCGCCACAGACAATAGCAGGCGTTTTTCTAAAACCCTACTGGCTTCAACCTTTTGGCGGAGAACATGTAAGATCTGAGTGTGAGAATTCTCGTGCTGAGCTGACTGCATGACCTCAAGGGTCAAGGTTCAAGGGTGAAGGCGCAACACCGAGAATGTCCGTTCAGGCCTCCCCGGGGCTGAGACTCGGCTTTGCTGTGGTGCGGGGAGCGGGGACTCGCGGTCGGTCACTCCACGGCCACCGCAGGCCCCGCCGGGGGTGTGTTTGGAGCAGCAGTGACTGTTGATGATTTCACGTCTCTGCCCTCACCTGGGGCCTGCCTGCTGCCTTCGGCCCTCGGTCAAGGCTCTGCCTGCACGAGTCCCTGGCTGAAGTTCTGATGGCCACGTGAGGCCCCTTCTCTGCAGAGGCAGAAACGAGATGGTCGGTTGTTGAGCTGGCAGAGCGGGCTGTCGGGCCACTGCAAGGATGCTGGCTGTGGCTCAAAGCCACCGGGCGTGGGCAAGGGCAACCCTCCTTTATGGAAACAGCCGAGGGGCCTTGAGGAAAATGAACAGAGACTTATGGCTGGAATCTGCAGCTCTGGCATGACTTCCAGGAACCAGGTCTGCTGGGGATGGCTGGCAGGAGCAGGCTGGGGTCACTGGAACGGGAGCCAAGGGCATTGCAGCCTCTGAGCCCTGAGTCGCCTCTGTAGGCTGGGCAAGACGGTGTGTGTGGAGTTACGGGGACTCTGTGCTCCTTGTCCCTCTGTCGAAGAGGACAGTTATCAACAGCCTAACAGGCTCTTCAAAGGTTAACAGGTCAATATAGTGGAGTTTGGGATCCACTGAGAAAATCTAGAAGGTGTGGCTGGCATGTTGGGGGATGGTGACGCTTCGTCCCCATCCCAGGTGGAAGGACATTCGTTCTTTGGTCTCCCATTCGCCTTACTCTTCTCTTATTGACTAAATTCTTGAAAACACGAGCAGGTGTGAGTGGTATCATTTTTTCGCATTGATATTTATAGTTCATATTCACATATGTCTTAAAAGAACGATGACAAATCTATCTACCTCTGCGTTTGTTTATTTGTAACTTCGTGTCTCAGTGTTTTCATCTTAAGGTCGAAGAAGTCTACTTCTCGGTAATAAATAAGACAAATGCACAATATCCTATAAGAGGAAATAAGATGGGGATTGATGGTGATTGAATAAGAGTTATACGACTCGATAAAATAGGTTTTAACTACTTTATTGACTAAAACACTCCAACTGTAAAAGGAATCTCATAAAAATTTTATCTGCGCATTCCGTATGATGTCATCTTGAAGAATTCGGTAGTGTCTGGAAGCATTCTCTTTACGTGTAAATGAACAAGGGACAGCAGGGCCTCTCACAGAGCGAGTCTGGGTCGTACGGTCACCCTAACCATGGAGGCCGTAGAAGGAAACGCTATCTGTGCCCTTGACCTTCAGAGTGGGAGGGGTGCGTGGAGGAGGGAGTCGGTAAAGGGTTTAAAAAAGGCACCCATAACTAACTGTGACCTTGGGATGGGGGCCCGCCGTCGTGCCCGACAGGCGTGCGACGAGGGGTGACCGAGGCGGGCGGTCTCCGGCCTGGGATGTCGAGGCCCCCGGGAGCAGGTCGGGCTGATCGGACGGTTTCCCTGGCTCTGGCTGCACACGCCGAAGCGTGTCTGGAGCAGCTGGGCTTGGAGACACTTCAGGGGCCACTGATTAAAGCACAGGTCGGACAAAGTACAAGGCAGGGCCCGGCTGCCAGGCGGTCAGGGGCGCTGTGTAATGAACCCGTCCCTCGGGGAAGGTCGTGTAGGACTCAGAAAGTCAGGTGGCAAGCAGAGAGGGGGACCGTGTTTGTTCAGACTGAGATTCCTGGCTGTGGGGGAGGGGCGGGTGTGTTTGCTAATCTCCTTTCGTCCTTTCTCTTCCCTTCTCCTGAGCCATTGCAATGGGGGACAGTTTTCTCTGGCCTGGAAGCCCTGAGTGACGGGATCAGGCTCGGGGATTTCCAAACTCGAGTTTGAAAGCCGGCTCAGCCAACCCTGGACAATTTGCTAGCCTTTGAAGCCGGGTTCCCCCATCTGTGAAATGGTGTGATGATATTTCCGGGAGTGTTTGGATGACCAAGTCACTTGATATATGCGTGGCATGAAGCCCAAAGTTAAGGTTCAGCGTTGCGTACTCCCCGACATCTGTTCACATCAGGAGGGCCTCGAGTGTCTTGTCCTCCAGTTCCTCCTGCTAGTCCCATTCTGCCCCTGCAGATAAGAGCCCCCAACCAAGCAAACTTCCATGTGAGACCAACCAAGGGCTGTTCTTGCTCACCCCCGAGTGCTGGGCAGCGTCCAGGTCCCTGGTGGAACCATTCGGACAAGTCAGTCACACCCTGGTGCCCGCGGGCACCATGGCTCATCCTGCCCTCTGAGTGCTATAAAACCTGTACCCAGTGGTCCCAGCTTGTCCACTCGGCTGCTAAGAGCCACCCCTGTGGCCCTGCGTGGCCTGCTTGTCTTCCTCCCCTGGGATGTGAGCGGGTGTCCCCAATAAACCGCTCTGTCTATCTCATCTGTCTGGGGTCAGATGCTGTGTGTTTGGTCATCCCCGTACCTGAGGGCAGGAACCCCTCCTGTGGCATCTGGGCGCATAAGAGGCTGTCAGAGCAGCGTGTGGCACCCGGAGACGCCGTGAGACAGAACACGCTAGCGACGGCGATTGCCATCATTTGGGAAGAAGACGAACATTGGGTTCTCTCTCAGCGAACTTCGGTCGGTGTGTCTAACGAGCCGCATTCGTTCTAGGCTCTTCCGGTTTCTGGAATTTTCCTCCCTCCTTCGCTGATGTACAAAGACGCGGATGTGCTGTGGGGCAAAGGACAGCTCTGTCCTCGAACACAGTCACGGAATCCTGGGGGGTCTGAGTGTCCCGGGGTGGGAGGGAAGGAAGTGAAGACATGGCAGGGTGGATGGCTGGACCAGAGTCAGCCAGTTCCGTGTCCAAGCCTAGATGTCAGACCTTCTAACCCGGGCACTTTCCTTACTCTGCAGCCACGAAGGCCGATCAGGAGAAATACGGCCAGCGAGGTCCCTGCGAGTAAAGATGAGCATCGCCGGGTGAACCAGTGACCACACAAGAACACCAGTGCAGGAGGCAGGTCCCTGCTGTCTAGTTATCAGAAGCGCCGTGTCACCCGAGGGAGGCTGGCTGTGGCCATTCGGCTCTGCTTCACGTAAACTTTATCTGGGCCCAAGGTTCTATTTTAAAGTCCTTTTTAAATTGAAATAGAACGAGATCTCAAGCTAGGGTGTCACTTCAGTGTTTCAAATTTCAGCAACCAGGGCTGCCACAGGCCCAGGGGAGAAGGAAATTCACTCTTCCCCCCAGCTCCTTCTCTGTGTGTTTCTAGAAGGAGGACACCAGGCTCCGCTATGTCCCCTGGAGGCTGGAGGACTGCCACCTGTCTGCTGGCCGCTCAGAATGCCCGCCGCGGCGCTGCTGGTGTGTCTGTCCAGATCCAGGGCCATTTCCCCTTCTCAGTGCTGCCAGCAGACATGTCCAACTTGGCCACACTGCCCAGCTGTCTCCAGCGGCTGCTTTCTTGGGCTGTGGAAATAAAATACGGTGTCCAGCTGCTGAAATGCCACCAGCCTGAGAAGGTATGGCTGGGCCGAGCCTTTACCCCTGCCTCTTGGAGCAGACCCCGCAGTGGGCTCAGCAAGGGTGGGCCACACCCAAACTGGATTGGACCCCAACGTGACACCTTGCTGGGCACTCATGCCACCATGTCCTCAGGGTGCAAACCTGTCACCAATATGGCCAGGATGACACAGTTTCTGTCATCGGCAACCTCAGAGACCTAGAAATCCCTCTCTCTTCCAGTCCTGCTCCTTTCTCTGCCATGGGACACGCTCTCTCATCATTATTATTTATCGACCGATAACAACGTCCAGCATGCTGCTTCCTATGAAGTGTCCACGGCCACAGATGCTGTGGAACTAGGAGGAGAGAAGGACAATCCCAACCTTCAGCGAGCCAACATTTCCAGCGTTATTGCTACTTCTCATATCGAATTTAAATCAAGACCAGCTTCACCTGCTCACCATGTTTTTTTGCAAAGGGAAGGATTTGTCTTTCTCTTATATCTATTCTATTCTACCCTCTCCTCCTGTGCAAACCCCCAGGGTTGTGCCAGTGGCCATCGTGGGGTATCACACCAGGCAAAGTGAGAGGTTGGCAGGTGGTAGTTATGTTAGAGGGGGGTGCTGCCACTCCACCTGCCCAGGGAACCAGAACCCCTGTTTCGTGAGAATTTGTTTCCTCCGCAGCATGTCAAATGGGGCTTGTAACTTACAGGAGCGAAGGACGAGGACATCTCCGTGCTCACCCTGATAACTCGGTGTGCAGCTGCACATCGGGGGTCCCCGTCTGCTCCACTGGAAGTGAATGGGTTGGGCTCCCTTGACTTGCTCATGAGAATAGGGAATACTGTAAGGAAGGAACAGCTCATCACTACAATCCATCAGTCTCATCCGCGATGGATCACTGGCGCCCTCTCCATCCGACCTTGGGTGTGACCCATCATTCTGTCCTCCTCAACTCCCTACAAACCTGTTCCGGGCTAATGGGCGTGTCTGGTTTCAAACATGTCCACAGATTCTTTTGACACTTCCTTGAAAAGGGGGACCCATTCCCCTCCTCTCGAGCGTGGGCTGGGCTTAGTGGCTTCTCGCTGACGGATAGGGAAGGATAGTGGACATGTGAGTGTGTGCGGCATCAGAGGCTGAGCAGTGAAGGCGGGCAGTGTCCTGTGTGCCTCTCTCTCTCTCTCTCTGGGAGATGCTAGCTTCCATGCCATGAGAATCACTGTGGAGAGGTCCAGGCGATGAAGAACTTAAAACTTCAGCTCATAACTAGTGAGAAACCAAGTCCTCTTATCAACAGTACATCCTACAGCCCTGAATCTTGAGATGACTCCAGTTCCTGCCAACGCAGTGACTGCACCTCACGAAAAACTTTGAGTCATCTAACTAAGCTACTCCCACACTCCTGGCCATCAAACCATTAAGATAATCAATGCTTATTGTTATAAACCACAACCTTTCAAGGAGTTCGTTATGCAACGAACAGGTAACTGACATAAGATACCGTAACATTCTCAAAAATGTCTAAGAATCAAGCCTAAAATCGCCAGTTTCATTACTGCCAGGACATCCTCAGGGCATGTCTTAAGTCAGCAACTCAAAGTTTATGGCTCGTGTTTGTCAAGCTCATAAACACTAGCTACTGTAACAAACAAACCTCCCCCCAAAGATGATTCTTAGGGCATAACAGAGTAATGGATTAGTTCTCCTTTGTAACAAGTCCAATGTAGCTAAGCCATCTGGACAGACCATAGTCCAAGGTCGCTGAGGGAAGAGAAGGGAAGGAAGGAAAGAATTAATTCTTGTTCAGAAAGGGACACACATGTTCATGCTCATACCCCATTGGCCAGAGTTGATCACATGTCCCCAACCAAGCTATGCAGGAGACCCTATGTGGGTTGTCTAACTTTAAAGCCAGAACAAATGTGGTTTTAAAGATAGTAATGGAATCTGTGTTTGCTCTACGCAGAGAAGCATGAAGGTTAAAATGGAGGGTATATTACCCATAATCAACCTGAGCCTCTGAATGTTGTCCATACTTTACTTGCTCCCTGAATAAAGTCCACACTACAAATGGTGGTGTGGATGTCTCCCAGACATCTGAGACAGACTTTATCAGAAACCCAAGGAGTCCACCATGTCCCCTCTTCTCCTGGGCAGGCTGTGTACCTCTGCTCCATGCCCATCCCGTTAGGGCCCACTGGGGGCTCCACGCGGACGGTGCTTCCTGCACAAGGCGGACCCTGGTCCCTGAGAGGGGACATGACTCCGTCTCCGCCCTCTGTGTCTTACTTAGTCCCCTGGAAGCTCAAGCTGAGCTTTAAGTGAAAACAACTCCTTAGGGTTTCACGTATGAGCCTGTGGTTTGAGACACACCCCTGAAACAAAGATGGCGCTGGGTGCTCCCCCACCCCGCCCTGCTCCACCCCACCCCATCTCATCCCATCCCAGCCCCACCCTGCCCCTGTCCTGGGTCACGCTCCTTCCACCATCTCTGTTGGTCCAGTCAGTGTTCCGCAAGCATCGCCTTTACTTTGTGTCTCATCAAAAGAAGGCTATGTGGAGGATGGCAGAGACCATGGGTGATGGCTAGGATGCTCTGGCTTCACTCCACTCTGTTCTGGCCACTGAGGGTTCACTGCCCAACACCGACGAGAAAACCAGAACTATATAACATTGCACTATATTTCCCAGACTTCCTTCCGGCCCATCTCTGTCGAACATACCCATCTTTTGTCTTACTTTCCAAGAGATTTTCAAGTCCATTCCTTGAGCACATTAAGTCCACACACCTACCTAATAGTGTGCATAATTCTGGCTCCTAGAACTCCTCAAAAGTGTGAACTTTCACCCAAACTCACATTGTGTGTGCATACAAATTTTCCAATTTTTCCCATTGTTCGTTTTTTTCTCTAAACAAAAAACAAGTTTGGAAAAAATGTTGTAAGATATTTCTCGGACTTCCAAGAAACTTCATTCAACATGTTGATACGTGAAGCATAAAGAAGTTGAAATACGTGCATCAAAGTTCCCTTAAAATAGGCGAAGGCTCCTACAAATGAGGGAAAATGTGCTTTGCAGATTCATAGTTTTGTTGTTTTTTTTTTCTAACTGAAAAAAGTAGTTTGAGACATTCAGCAATTTCAAGCTGGCTGGCTTCACCCATCCCTAATTTCAAGGGAAATTAAATCCATGTGTTTCTCATTCATTTACACTCAGCTCACCAAAATACTATTCAGTAAGGGCAATAGGACGACCAGGAGGCTGTCCAGGCTGGGTGTTTTTTATTTTTATTTTTAAAATTTTCAATTGCAGTTGACATTCAATATTATCTCAGTGTCCAGGCTATTTTTAAGCTGCGTTGTCCTCATCTGGGAAGTGGGCTTGGCCAACGCGCCCTTGGATCAGCTTCTCTGGTGGTTGACCTTCCACTTGGAACCCACAAAGTCCTAATGGACTCAAAACTCGCTGAGGTAGGCTCATAAATATGTGAAGTCTCTGAGAGGTCAATGAGTCCATCCCCCTGCATCAAGGGAAACCTCCACTGAGAACCCCTGTCACACGGCTAACGCGTTCCTGTTATTGACAACGCTTCCCTTCCAGAAATGCCTCCGGTGGCTGTCCCAAAAGTCTCGTGTGCTCGAAGGGACATTCAGTGCTTCACTCAGATCTCCTCGGACACCTCCCTAGCTTCCCACTCCTGTGAGCTTTGCTGCCAGGGCCTCGCCCTGGGTCCCCAGAGCTATCCTACTCCCAGCCCAAGAGAGGAACCCTGCACTGTGAAGAACAATTATGTGACTCAGAATGGGTTGTTTTTGATGATCGGTCTGGTGTGGACATGGAATAACACCACAGAGAGGTATATGAAACTGAAGGAGACTTATTGTCACAGATCCTAGGAGGGAAGGCATGACATGCCACGCAGGGGGCCATATGAGGAGCTGAGAGAGAATGAGGACCCCATGGGCAAGTGCCTTTATGGGTGTCCAGTGAGTACCCAAGCAAAAGGAAGGAAGGGATTTCCTTGTTGTGTTTGAATGCCATTAGGTCACAGTTAGGGAGAGACAAGAAAGCAAACTCCTGGCAGGGCCAGCCTCCTAACCCCGGTACACCTGGCCACCTAGGTGCTGTGCTCACAGCTTGTTTGTGCGTTGTTGAAGCAACAGGAGAAGAGGAAGTTTTAAAATGTTTCCAGACCAGGTAGGAGTCTCCTTGGAGGGAAGGTTGATGAGCCCAAAGTATCAGCTCTCTCTCTAGAGACTGGCTAGATGGAAATGTTGGGTGAGTCTACAGGAGGAGAGTCCAGAGTCCTTCCGGCCTTCCATTTCCCTCGCATCCCTCCTGCTTCTAGTGGAAACGACTTTCCTCCAGTTGCAGGGATGTCTGAACAGCACTCCATTCTCCGGATGGCCAGAGATCAACATGGCGGCCAAAGTCCTCTGAAGCCCCTAGCATGGTTCTCTCACAGCGTTGTTCTCTGGTGCACGGAGACGCTAGTGTGAGGCTGGCTCTGCCTGAAACACAGCACAGCTACTGGGAGAATGGAGGAGGGTGGTAAGGAACGCCGGTCACCACTCTTGGTAAACAGCCCTAAGAGCAGACACTGCTGATGGGGGCCAGGTTAGTTGGCAAAAGATGACACGCTTTCAAGGGAACAGACAAAGAGCCAACTGCCTTTGGATAAAGCCTGACACATGGCAAGGGCTCAACTAATATTTGGCATTGAAACAATACAGCCCTTTACAGAAGATGACAAAGTGAGAAGATTCTGAGAGTGATCAGTAAGTCCTGACTTTTGCTCCAGAACCTGCCACACTTCGGAGATAATCCCTCCAAAGAGAGGTTGTGGACCACAGTGGTGACCCATGAGATGCCTCAGGGTGAACTGCTTCTTCTGGATCATCGGCTGGAGGAACTTGGGCCAGTCCCTTACATGTTCTGTGCTTTGGTTTGGATGTTGGCTGTTAAAAGGTAATCATAGTACTTGTCTTTGTGTTGAGAATTACACGCGTAAATTCACGTGCAGCTGTGAGAATGTCCCCCACACTTAGCGTGAGTTTAGTAAATGCCAGATGTGATTGTCATTAGCCGTCCCGTGGACTGAAGACACTGCATGGGAGGAAGTTGGTGGGCATGACGAGGCTCTGTAAGATTGAAAGAGGTGATGCTAATCACACATGGGACCAGGGCTGATAAAATGCGCTTTGGCTCTGTCTTATCTGGATTGAAGAGTCTTAGTCTCAGGCTCCTTTAAGTGGGGAACTGGGACTCACAGTTTGGGCGTGACTTGGGAGCATGTTACAAGTGCAGGATCTGAGGACCCATCCCGGATCTAACAAATCAGAATCTCCTTTCTAACTAGCTCCCTAGCGATGAGCATGTCTATTCATACTTTAATTCCATTTATTGTGGTAAAATTCAGGGAACTGTATTTATTTAAATTGTCTTGGTTGGTATGTGTGTGTGTGTGTGTGTGTGTGTGTGTGTGTGTGTGTGTTTGTGCGTGTACATGTGTGTCTGTGTGTATGTGTTTAGTTTATCGAGGTGTAATTGACATACCAAAAAATTGCACACGTGTAATGTATACATCTGGATGAGTTTGGATAGGTGCATGCATATACCTGTGACACTATCACCATGATCAAAGCGCTAAATTTTTTAATCATTTCTAAAAATTTTCTTGTAACCTGTTGTTATTTTTTTATAAGACCACTTCACATGAGATCTACTTATTAAACATTTTAAAGTGCACAACACTGTAATATTAGCTATAAGTGATATGTCTCTAGAACTTAGTTTTGAGCTAATTATAGACCTATAAACCATCATCACAATAGAAATTCGGAACCGTTTCGTCTCTCCCAAGTTAATGCCCTTTTGTAATCCACTTCTCCCTTCACCCCTGACCCCTGGCAATCATTGATTAGCTTACTGTTCCTGCAGATTGTTTGGAATATTTTAGAATTTTCCATTGATGGAACCACAGTATGTTTTTGTGTGTGTGTGTGGCAGGGGGGAAGGTCTGGCTTCTTTTGCTCACCATAATGACTTGAGATTCATCTGCATTGTTGTCTTCATTAGCAGATCATTAATTTTTACTATATTCCATTGTATGAGTAGATCACATTTTGTTTATCTTCTCACCCAGTGATGAACGTTAGCCTGTTAACAAATTTTCTGGCTATTAGATGTAAAGCTTCTGTGGCCAATGACACGTTAAGTCTTTGAGTGGATAAATGTTTTCATTTCACTTGGGGAATGCCCCAGAATGGAACGCCTGGGTCTCCACTTGCCTGAACATTAGACACTGGGGTTGTTAACTTTTTAAAGCCCTTTCTCTCTCTCTCTTTTTTCCTCTCTCTAATTTATACTCAAGCTCACTTATTCTTTCCTCTTTCACTTCCATTCTGCTCTTCAACCCACCTAGTAATTTTTTTATTCCAGATATTTTCTTTTCTTCAATTCCAAATTTTCAACTTGGTTCTTATTTATATATTCTCTACCTCTGTTGAGGTGACAACATTTTTTTTTTCATTCATTGCCATTGTATTTGCTTTACCTTATTGCGCATAGTTTTAACAATTGTCGTCTTAGGGTTCACCTCTGCGAGTCATCCTTTCTCTTGAGAATAGGTCACATATTCCTGGTTCTTATGTCTCTTAATGTTGAATCGTATCCTGAACATTGTCAAAGACATGTTGTAGGGACTCTGATTTCTGTTCTCATTAAGTGTGTTAATGTTTTTTCCTTTGGCAGGCAACCAATTTGCTTAGAGTTAAACTTCAAACTGATCACCCCTGTGGTTATGCAGTAGCTTGTCCTCTGGTTGGACTTTGCAGTCTGGCCCCTACGTGTATGGTTCAGTGGTCACTCACGGACTTTGCTGGAGTTTATGCACAGAAATAAGAATCCACATTCTGTGCTCCCTTCTTTCTTAGATTTTCCCTACCCTCTAGTAGCCCCAATTGCTCTGGGCACCTTCTCTTTCTTCCTGAGCCAGAAAAATGGTGACTTTTTATTGGGATTTTAGTTGATCTATGACAGATCGCTATTGCAATCACTCTTAGGGCAAAGCTGAAAAGGTGGGATCGTCCCCCAAGCTTGTGCCTACCTATGAGTTTAAACTCATCTCAGAAGTTTATTTGCTTTTATTCACTCTGTAGAGTCCTTGATTCTAAGTATTTTTTTTTTCAGGGCATATACCTGTTCTCTGAGGTGGGGTAAATTTGTTACCACAAATAGAACTACTGTTTGTGTGTTTTCTATTTCACTGATTTCTGTTTTGTTTTAGTATTTCCTTCCTTCTATTTATTTTGGTTTCAATTTACTTTTATTTTCCTCACTTTTTGAGTCTGGAGCTCAAATCGTTGATTTTTAGATCTAGCTGCTTCTCTAAAATAAACACCTGAAACCATACATTTTCCTTCGAGAACCCTTACTGATACTATCTTTATTTAAAATTTTGATAGTTTGTCCATCATAAGGTTTTGGCGGGGGGCATTAATTATGATTTAAAAAATATTGCTTCAAAATATTGTCTTGATTACCACGTTTCTGAGCACTCCTGACATGTTACACCTGGGGCGAATGTCTCATTATCTCATCTCACCCGACCTTAGTCTTATCAGAGAAACCAGTGTTCAGCCCAGGTATAAGTTCTGGCCCTAGAGATACAGGTGAGAAGTTGTGCAATATTATCCAGAGTCTTGGGAAGCTCAGCCATGATGTCAAGGAACCCTTTCAAGGGGGTGCTACGGATCACAAGGAGTCAACAAAGCACCCAGGATGCCTCATCAGGGGGATCCCAGGCATTGTCGAGAAAGCCAGTCATCCGAGACCCCCAGCAGACCCAGCAGGAGTCAGCCAGGGACTTCTCAGAGACAGAATTGAAGTATAACCAAGAACCCAGAGGCCACAGAGAAGAGGAGGCACTTAGGAAATGGCTAATAATTCAGGATGTTTGAAGCGAGAATGCAAAGAAAAGAGGTGACAGGAAGGAGAAGAGTGAGACCACGAGAAGCCATTAACCCCACGTCGCACGTGTGGCCTCATTCTGAAGAATCGGGTTTTGAACAAAGGAATACTATGATCAGATTTTAATATGGCCCATTATAGACGGACCACTCTGTGTACACCGTGGCAGACGGATCCGAAGGGAGAAAGACGAGAGGTGATACAGCCTGTATATGACTTCTCAGAAAAGACCAGAGAGATGATGGTGGTTTGAGCTAAGGGAGAGACAGTTAGAATAGAAGAGAAGAAAGTGACCTATGAGCTATTTCAGGGGTGGCGAGGGCGGGAATTGGATCAGACGCTGGTGAGAAGGGAGCAGGAGAAGACCAGGGTGAGTCTCAGCTTCCAGCATTGGAGGAAGAGATGGTTCGGGAAGGAAACCATGTATAAGGATTGTTCTTAGAACAACGTGGTGCAGCTACCTGGTTCAACCAAACGGTGTGAGTGAGAGGTCCCCCGAGGCCTGTGTCAGCTCGTGACCTGGTGACAGCAGCAGAGCTGCCCCGACGAAGCATACCTCGTCAAAAGAAGAATTTCTTCCAACCTCTATAGTAGAAGGCACGAATGCCCCAAAGCAGCAGACACGGAATTAATTGCGAAACACATCTAAAACGTCAAGTGCTCTCGAGTCTTGGGAAATCGGCAGGCATCTCGTGATAACAGTCGGGAGAGGAAGCCCAGCGTAAGGTCACCGCGTACAGGCTAAAACGAGGCTTCTGACCCTTTCAAAACCGGGGTCAAAAAAGCCTTCCTGTGTACAAAACAGTGCACACAATTCCAGGGAAGAAAACTCTTTGTTCTCTACGCCGAGAACCAGAAGTGCTCTCTGGAGCGTCCGAGAGTGTCTACACACGGCTTCCGTGCAGCGATGGCCAGACCAGGGTGGCCGCTCTGCCAGAGGCTGGCTCTGTCTGTTTCGCGGGACCGAGGAACCCGGAACGCTTCTGGGGACAGAGGGGAGCCCCACCTTTTCCAAGGAGCAGCGTAAAGGAGGGCTAAGCACAGACATGTTGTGATGGCGTGGGCAGGCGAAGGTAGTGTTATAAGTTGAATTGCATCCCTAACTTCTTCTGGTTTCCCAGAATGTCACCTTAATGGGAAGTAAGGTCTTTCCAAAGGGGATCAAGTTAAAGCGAGCGCTTAAATGGTCCCGAATTCAGTATGACCGATGTCCTTACAAAAAAGGGGGAAATTTGAACGCAGCGATGGACACACATAGAGGGAAGGTGAGGAGACAGAGAGAAGGCCAGGTGAAGATGGAGGTGGGGATTAGGATGACACGGCCACAAGCCCAGGCACATCTGGGGCCACCGGAAGCTGGCAGAGGCAGGAAGGCTCCTCTCCTTCAGGTTTCGGGGGGTGGGAGGGACATGGCCCTGTCGGCCCCTGATGGCAGACCTCACCCCTCCAGGATTGCGAGAGGAGAAGTTACTGTTGTCCTAAACCACCTGGCTGGTGTCAATCTGTTTCAGCAGCCCCAGGAAACAGCTATAGATCACATGTCTCCTTCAAGAACCTGCTTTTATCTCCTTCGGTGCAAAGACTGTTGTCAAATATGAGTGTGGAGGCCACAGACAAAGCCTACGGGCCTGGCTCTGTGATCGGGTGACTGTTAAGTATCTAGTTTGGCTGAGTAAGTGTTAAGTGAAGCAAGGAACCCCTTTATCTGGCAATGCACTACGTGCCTATGGAGGTAAGGGTATGCTTGCCCCCCGCCCCCCTGCCTTTGCCCTGGGGAACATGAGCTGTGGGTTCCCACTCGGATTCCCGCTCTGGAAAGATGAAGGGGCTGTGGCCCCTCTTCAAGTCTCCCTCGCCCCCGGTCCTGCTGTCCTTGAACCCTTCTTTCCTGTGAGTGAACCCCAATATTTTGCCCAGTTCTGCTCCTGTCTTAGCCAGCGTCCTCGTGCTCAAGGTTCAGCCTTAGTGTTTTTGCCCCCAAAATATGGTGTTGCCTAGCTTCGCTTCTTCCCTGACCCCTGCGAGGAGCAGGCTCTGCCCCCAGTTTGGGGCCCTGTGTCTGGGTCCCCTCTCTTCAAACCTCACTCCCTCGATCTCATTCTGTGTTGTACATTCATACACTGCACTTTCTTCCGTCTGCCCAGGAAATGGGGGGATTTTGCAGCCCGGTCTTCCCTGGCAATAGAACCCATCTGTCAGAACCACCCCCCACACACACACACACTTCCAGGGACTCCCTGTGCCCTGGCCCTGCACATCCGGCTCTTCTTGGTGTCTGGGTGCTAATCGCTCCCCACTCTCGCCCCGGTCCTGGTTCCAGCAGTGACTGCGTGGGCCGAGGCCACTCACTTGACCCCGTCAGGCCCACAGAGGTGACTAGACGTGTCCTACCCCCTCTCTCGGGTGTACGATGGACTCGTATGTGTTGATAGCTGTTTGAAGCATTCAGTATCCTGTAAGTGTGAGTATTGTTTGCTCTCTGCAAATCTCAGCTGTGAGCAGAAGCCATGAGATGTGCGCGTGTATGTGTGTGTGCGTGCGTGTGCATGTGCGTGTGTGTGCGTGCATGTGTGTGCGTGCGTGCATGCGTGTGTGTATGCACGTGTGTATGCTGTGCATGTGCATGTGTGTGCATGTGTGTGCATGTGCATGTGTACACATGTGCATGCACACAAGCATGTGTGTGCACATGTGTCTGTGCACGTGCGTGCGTGCATGTGTGTGTGCGCGTGTGTGTTCGTGTGTGTGTGCACGTGTGTGTATGCTGTGCATGTGTGTGCATGTGTGCACATGTGTGTGTGCACGTGTGCGCACACATGCATGTGTGAACATGTGTCTGTGCACGTGCATGTGTGCGTGTGTGTGCGTGTGCATGTGTGCACATGTGTGTATGCACGTGTGTGCGTGCATGTGTGTGTGTGCGTGCATGCATGCATGTGCACGTGCATGTGTGTGCACGTGTGTGTGCATGTGTGTGCACGTGTGTGTGCATGTGTGTGGCTCACACGAGCAGAAGCCGCATGCTGGCATCGTGTTTCACGCAGAGCAGGTCAGCAGGTCCGTGCTGGGGCGGGGTTGGGACAAGCGTGCATTGCTCTGTTTGAAACTCAATCTGTTTGGCCCGGAATTGTGGCGGGTCTTTAAATCCCATGCAGCCCTTCACACCACATGCAAACAGAGTTTACAGCGGGGTGCACTGAAAAGAGCAAGAGAGTCGGATGGACCCAACAGAGGCAATCCAAGAAAGACACAGAAAGCGGTCCTTGGGGATGGGTGAAAACCCATTTGGGACACTCAGATATACTACATGCTAAGCATTAAAATGGAGGTGTTAAATTTAAATAAAGAAGTAGAATACTTGGTGTGGGGTTTGGAGAATCTCAAACAATGTAAAAGTTTCTGGGAAGATTATGGACTTTTGCCTGAAACATTAAACCATCAAACTTGTTTGTTTGACGTTATTGAAGGCAGGTGAACAGAATCAGAGATTTCTGAGAAGAGAATCTTGGCTGCCAGGATGCTGTGTTTCCAGCCCAGAACCAAGAGCTGCTGTGACAAATTCCCATCTTCACAGCCCCGAGGCCATGGTGTGGTGAAGCCAAAGCTGTCTTATGTCTTGGACATGGAGAGCTCGGTTCTCAGCCAAGGTCACCCCACAAGGGCGAGCATATGCTTGAGATAATGGAGCAGAAAATAATATGTGTGTGAGAAATTCCGTGCAAATTAAAATTAACAAAACGTGTCCTGCCGATGAGCCTCATTACTCCGTTCCAGATTACTGTGCACTTTCTGGAAAACATTTTTTTTTTCCCAAACAGCATCCTCGAATTTGACTTTCTACCATATAACCAGCCTTTTTTATTCCCAGTTGTCACATTCTCACTCAAAGAACAGAGTCTTCCACCACTGAGAATGTCGCAAATAAAGAGCCAAGATTTCAAAAGAAACACTGGTGGGAAGTCTGGCGCTGTGGCAGCCACTTTGTGTGTGTGTGGAAAGTGCTTCAAAGACAATGGCTGTCCTTGGGTGCAAATCTCTGCCATGTGGATGTTAAATAGTTATGCTACTTTACAGTCACACCCGTACTGGTGCCTTTAAAGTTTATATAATTTTGTTTTTCTGCCTTTTAAACCATCAAAGCGAAAGAGCAATGGAATGTAAGGGACTTTGGTAAGAAATGAGGAGCCAAAAGGATGTCGTTAAAGAATGACTTGATCTTTAATCATTGACTAAAATGAAATGATCACTAGAGCATTAAGGCAAAAAAAGAGATGAGACAGAGATTTCATTTATTTGATTAAAAAGGAAGCAAAATACAGTCCATTAGACACCGATGGAAACTAACAATCGGAAACAGCTATTCTAAATAAGCATCTCTGAGCGCTCTAGGGCGCCACGATGACGCCAGCACCATCCCAATGAAAGAAAAAGGGACCCAAGACTGTACAGCTAGCTTTATTGTATTTGCGCTCGCTGACACAGTGTGATTGGGCTCAGTGGTGACAACAGCACACACATATCAGTTAGTGCGAGATTTCCAACACGCACCAGATGCAAGTTCAGCCTTGAGAACCATGAGTCACTATTACGCTAAGGCAAACCCAAGGATAAGGCGAGTTTCAAACTCAGAGGAGAGCAAGGACTCTCATCTCGTGGCACGGTACGGTGATCAGACGTAGAGCTGTATGTGGCGTCTACACGGCGAGAGGCTGAGGTGTGATGGAGACGTCGACCAGTGCACGCTGCCGGGATTTACAAGCAGTGGGATCGTTGGCTTACAAAATCTGCATGTGATTTGGGGTGCTGAGCTCCACAACACCCCGTGAGTTTCATTAGTGGTATTTTGGAGTGGGTCCTTCTGGAACCCAGACGTCTGTTTACCAAAGCACTCTTAGTGTAATTTATAATTCCATGACACCTGACAGAAATAATCCTTCAAAAATAGAGCCGAGTGAGCTGGCATCCTGCCTCCCTCCCCCGATGGCTATGTCAGCACACACACACACACACACACACACACACACACACACACACACAGCTTCCCCCTGTGATCTGGACGTTTGTTTTTGCAAAAAGTCCCTGACACAGTCATACTTCCTGCGGTGATTTGTTTTAATACAACATCCTTAATCTTAAGGTTTGATTGCGGATGAAAAAAAAATACAGTTAAATTACAGGGAATGAAAAAAAACACACACACATATTTCTTTTGAACTCCCCTCCAGTCACCTTCTTGGAAGCTCTTTATTTTTTCCATAATATTAAGAAGGGCATTTGCAATAGTAAGGATAATAATAATCATAATAAGATAAGAGATCATATTTCTTAGTTCAGAGTCAACAGCTTCTGATTTTTTTTTTTAGGTAATAGGTACTCTGTAATAAATTGTGGTTAGCTCCCTTGGAGTCCAGTTTTGAGGGGGTCCTGCCTTTAACTTGGATGTTTTTGAGGGGTGAAACTGGATCTCTGAAGCAGGTAAGAAGGCTGGGACACCGGATAAGATTTGACCTTGAATAAAGACAAGGTCCTAGTTAGGTACTACATCCTGAAGGGGAAGCTATTGAAGAAAATGCTGGGTGATGGGCTTTTGGATTGACTCCTTCTGGAGTCACTTTCATGGCCTGGCCCATCCAGCGCTGGTTAGAAATACAAAACTCTCGACCTGATTCTCCAGAGGCGTGGAAATGGGGACTTCTGTCATGAGCTGGAGGGAGGCTTGGGGACCATCATTCACGGCTTCTCTGTGACAGACAGGCTCAAGAGCATGTAGCTCCACACAGCACAGAACGTATCAAAGACCCCCTGTGGGGGGCTGAACTTTGCTCTTCCTAACTGGCCAACCCAGGCAAATATCTTCATGGGGGATCCACCCCCTTTCTCTGCTACCGGTTGTAGGAAAACCAAAGCTTTCAAATGAAGGGACATCTGTTGCTTGCTCTTCTCGAGAGGGGCATAGTTTGAGATTATGCGAATGCCCTCCGTAAGGCTGGCAGAATTAGCAAATAAATACACAGTTACATTTGAACTGTTTTTTCTAATTGCCTATGCAGTTTTGTAAATTATCGATAAGAACAAATACAGGGCATTCAGGGCATCTTAATAAAGTTCATACAGAATGCAGGACAGAAATCACTAAATACAGGACATTTCCTGCATACACAGCATGCTGGCATCCCTACTCTGGGGTTATATTCAGAGTTATACGGCCTTTACATACATATAGGACATCTTTAGCTTTTATACTTTTGTATAAATGAGGTCTTTTAATTTCCACAATCTATCTTTGTAGTTGTACTAGAAATTACCTATCAACTCTAATCAGTTTTTTTTTTCTCAGTCTTCTATGTTTACATGCCAACTGAAAAATTAAAATTCTTTTCCCCAGTTTTGGGGCATTTAACGTCTACAAGCTACCGGTTTGGATTATTTTTAACCCACAGGACTATCTGAGTTGGTGGAATAGAGAAAGATAAAGAACAGCCCGCCAAGAACATTAGAAGCAGAACCGAGTACCACGGGAGACCCACCGAGGATGAGGGTGAAACAAAATGGCCAAAGCTTTATCTCTGCCTTGTGTTTCCTTTCCATTAAGCGTCTAGTGGAAAAACTTTGGGGAGAAGTTGGACTGAATCCATCAGTGTTTCTTACAGGCGAGGATGACTGGTTCTCCTGAGAAGAAGTCATTGTCCCCTGGGAGAAGTCCCTGTATGGGGAAGACTAGTTGATCCATTAATAGCTTTTGGTTTTTACACTTTTCTCACTGCCTTCCTTGCTCAGAAGACAATGATTTTGTTTCAGATTCTTTTCAAAGAAAAAATCACAATAACATGACAATAATACGAAATGAAATTTACTAACAAATTTCAATGCCTCAAGAAGTTAAGTAACTGCTGTATTCTTTACAATCCCAGTTCAGTTCTGATCGGACCATTTCACTGCAAATTCTAACTCTGGAGATTCTTGATTCTGCTCTGAGAGCAAAGTCCACTCATTGCTGTCCAAAGGCCCAAGGATTGGTTGGCAGCTTATTCTGATTAAAGATAAACTGAAATTCAGAAAGGGAAAAGTGTATGTATGTAATTAATCATTAGAAGTGTAATCACTTCAAGTGTAAGTCTTCTCAGGGGAAGAAAATTAAGCGCATCTTGCACTGATTCAGAGTCTAATGCTGGAATTCGAGTGCACCTTACAGAACATAGAAATTAAAACTTGAAATGCTAACACCTTTTATTTAAAAAAAAAATCCCATCCTAGAAAGCTATGATAAAATAACCTGCATTCAAAAGAAATTATTTCAAATGCTTAACAGGCAAAGCAAAGTCTAGTGAGAATGAAAGCAAAAAAGAAAAAAGAAAGAAAGAAAAAAGAAAGAAAGAAAGAAAGAAAGAAAGAAAGAAAGAAAGAAAGA
>PVKZ01007687.1:0-20788 GCA_004027375.1 Macroglossus sobrinus | reverse complement strand
ATAAGGTGAGTGGACAATTGTATTTTATACCACTGTGCTTATACAATGTGTGGTCAGTCTGTTAAGTTGTAAATAGTGTTTTGATTATTTTAGATTGTGCTGCTCTGAGCATCTCTGCACATTTGGCAGACATACAGCCCCCAGAGTGGCATGGCCTGGTCATGAGCATGCATAATTTTATAACTTGTGTCACAGACTCTCAGATACTCTGTAGAAAGGTCACACTTCCCCTTGTGAATGAATGTATCTGTCTTTCTACATAGTTGCTAACTTCAGGGTTTTTCTATTGCTAGTTTCTAAAAACAATTGTGAAAGATAACATAAAATGTATCATATTAACCAAGTTAAGTGTATAACTTAGTAGTGTTAAGTATTTTCACATTGTTGCAACTATGAACTTTATCATCTCATAAAAGTGAAACTCTATCCATTAAACTCCTCATTCCTTTTGCCCCGCAGCCTCTGGCACCTGCTATTCTGCTTTCCTGTGTCATGAGTTTGACTACTCTAGGGACCTCACGTTAAGTGGAATCATATAGTCTTTGTCCTTTCGTGACTGGCTTATATTACTTAGCATAATGTACTAAGTATCTATGTTGTGCAGCATGAGTCAAAGACTTCTTCCTTTGTGGGAGAGTGAATAATGTTAGATCGTGTAGATGCTTTGTTATTTATTCATCATTGGACACGGGTTGCTTCTACCTTTTGATTATTGTGAATTGATACTGCTGTGAACATGGGTGTACAGATACCTTTTTGTATTTTGGATTTCAATTCTTTTGGACATAAATCCAGAAATGGGATTGCTAGGTCATATGACATTTCTATTTTTAATTTTCTGAGAAACTCTCCTGTTTTCTGTAGCAGCTGCGCCATTTCACACTCCCAACAGTGTGAGGGGCCCAGTTCTCCACAGCCTCATCAATACTTGGTTATTCTCTGTTATTTTTTAAATAGCAACCATTCTAATGGGTGAGAGGTGATATTTCATTATGGTTTTGATTTGCATCTTCATAATGATAAGTGATGTTGAGCATCTTTTCATATGCTTGTTAGCCATTTGTCTCTCCTCTTTGGAGAAATGTCTTTTCAAGTTCTTTGATCATTTTTAAATCGGATTATTTGTGTTTTCTTGTTGATTTGTGGGAGTTCTTTATATATTCCCTTATCAGATACATGATTCACAAGTATTATTTACATTCTGTAGGTTCCTTTTCCAGTCTGTTGATTATGTTCTTTGATGTCCAGAAATTTTTAATCTTCACATAATCCAATTTATCTGTTTTTACTCTTGTTACCTGTGCTTTTGGTTTCATGTCCAAGAAATCCTTGCCAAATCTGGTGTTACGAATATTCATTGCTACTTTTAAAAGTACTTTAGTAATCATAATTTGTATTTCTCTAATTACTGACTAGTCTGTTTCACCACTTAATTTACAGTCTGCATTTTTCCTCTTTCCACTTAACCGCGTAAAATTTCCATATTGGTTTTCATAATGATCATGAACTCTTTAGATAGTTGGGAAGGTAAGCATTTGCCAGGGTGATTGTCAACCTTATTTTTGTTTTTTCCTTTTATTGTTGGAGCAAAAGTATGATACAAGTACTTTAAAAATATTAGTCTAGTAAGTCTAATAATAACAATAATGAGTCCGTTGGGTTTTCTTCTGATTCTTTTTCCTGTAGTAGCTAAACACGTGTGTATTCCCATAGATACTCTCTCCATTTAAGGGGTTATGAATCTGACCTAGAAGTGGATCTAAATGATTTACATTGATAAAGTTGAAATATCAAAGTTTTATTGAGTAAATACTCTTTGCTCTTTTGGTCCTATCAATATCAGCTTTTTATGATTATCTGCCTGAATCTATTTCTAGAATTTTTAGTCTCTAGTTTTATTGTTTTTAATCAAATGCAATGAATTTTAATGACTCTCACTATTCATTATGTTATAAAGTCTAGTAAATCTAAGCTATGATTCTCTCTCAAGGCGAGAATATTCTTGTTGGCACTTTAGTACACAGAATTGGTTAATCTTTGGTTCATGATAGAACATACATGGCTCTCTGATTTGCTTTCTAGATGTTCGTAATAATGTAAGCATTTTCAAGTCTTCTATTCAATATAAAAACTAGGACTTTAGATGGTAAATTTGTCTACCTATGCGGTCATCCACCATCCCCCCCACCTCTAGGTAATCATTATCCTGAACATCAGAGTGTACATATTTTCATTTTAGTTATTTTTAACTTGATAGAATTGTACATAGTCATCTGGACTTTTTCTCATTTAAGATCCTGCTGTGTAGTTAGTTCATTTGGTTTGCTTACTGGATAGAGTCCATCATGTGACTATACAGCAGTTAATTCATTGATGTTTCCATTGCTCCTCTTGTTCTTATAAATGCAGTCGTATGCAGAATTCAAACTCAACCGACAGGGTTGGCACTCCCCAGCCCCTCCCGGCGATAACCAGTGTTACCACTTTGCTGTGTTTCCTGCCAGACCTTTGCTCTATTTATTTATATCCACATCTGAAAGAGACGTGTTATTTTTTACATAAGCGGGGAAAATACAATTATATACAGTATATCATTATGGACTTGCTATTTCACAATAGGCAGGCTCACGTGATCTGCTGTGTACTATTTCTTAACAGAAATGTGCTCTGAGTTATGTAGCTGTTCTGATATTGGACGTTTACAGTATTTTCAGTCTTTGTGATACTTCGAATGATGCCGCGTGGTCATCAGCCATACCCTGCCTCGTGCGCATGCGTAAGTCTGTCTCAGGGTAGTTACCCAGCGTGGGATCGCGGGACCGTAGGATGTGGGTCAGAAGGTTTACCATGTTCTGCCCTGCTGTCCTCCGGAGTGGGTGTACAAGTTCACACACCTGAGTGTGAGAGCATCTGTCCGTATCCCCTTGACACCCTGTGTTACAAACTTTTCTATTTCCACCACTGGCCTTCTTTGATCTGTCATATATTCACGGTGACCCGGTGAGACTTTAACTGGTGCAGTGGATTTTTAGCATCGGTGGGTTTAACATTTGTGGGTCTAATGCTGATAAGGGTCACAGGGTCCAGGACACAAAATTTTCATGAAGTATATAATGTTTTAAATTACCCATGTCGTGAGGCTACTGAGGACACCCAACCTAAACTCCTCACCCACTTCACACGATGGCTTTGTTCTCTGCGTGTCTCTGCATCAGGTGACTCTCCTGAAGGGATCAAAATTTTGCACATTTCGGTAAGGCCGTGGGCGAGCTCACTGTTATATACTGTTGTATGGATGGACTTGTGGAGAGTATGTGACAGGATTTGTTTTAGTCCCTTTATAAATTACTGTTCTTGTATTTAAAATTCAGACACTACAGAAAAATACAAGGTGGAAGATGAAAATTTCTCTAGTTGTCTGCTCTAAAATGGAATCAGACAACATAGTACGTACTGTCCTGCATCTACTCGATTGTTTTACTGGCTCCGTAATATTGAATTCTGCTCATATTGGTATGCAGTGCTATACTTATTATCATTTTAGAGCGTACTCTTCCTACTTATAAAAAAAGTTGGCTGTGAAACAGCGTGCCACATACCAGAGGCAGCAGCCTCACACATCCTGTGTTTCCCATGTTTCTTACTTGCCTATTTTCTCTTGTGCTTGATTTAATCTGCTGTTTTGTAAATTTAGCGTGGCCTAGGTGTGCGGTGTTTGCAAAGAGTACAGCAGTGCACGGTAAGGCCCTCGGCCTTCACATCCACGCACCCTCACTCACCGACTTGCCCAGAGCGACTTCCAGTCCTGCCGGCTCCGTGCGTGGTAAGTGCCCTCCACAGGCGTACCAATTTTTTCTCTTATACCATATTATGCTGTACGTTTTCCATGTGTACGTAACAAATACTGTTCTGTTACAGTTGCTGGGTACCACATACTGATGCTGTACAGGTTGGTAGCCCAAGAGCAAGGAGTCCATTCGTATAGCTTAGGCGTGCGGTGGGCCACAGCAGCCAGGTCTGTGTAGGTGCACTCTGCGATGTTCTCATGACAAAGTCGCCTCACAACTCACTTCTCAGAACAGTAAGTGGCCTGTGACGGCAGTGCCTGGAGGGGGAGACGCTGCGGGCTTTTGCACTACCCTGGCGCGGCTCGTAGGCCCTCCCCACTCATGCCGTCGGGTCTGGGGCTCTCCGTCTTGTGAGGTGGCTTGACAGTTCCTGCTGTCAAGTGACATTGGTTAACAAAATCCAGTAAGTTTCAGCCGTACACTTTAACAGGAAGACATATATAGGTTTACACTGCCATGGAGTCTGGCTAAGGCTGTTCAGTTGCTGGAACTACTTGTTCATACTAGAATTTAGCATAAGCTGGTGTCTGACTTTATTAGCACAAAACAAGCCTCAGAGTCTGCTTCTTGGTCTTTTTTCTAATCAGGTTGAAAAACTATTCTAGGAAAGCAGTTGTGACGTTTGCACAGAAAATAGCATCTGTCAAGGCATTTCTAGCCCTGAGTGGGGTGCCTTCGGGTCGGGGTACAGTCGGCTCCCCCTCCTGCCTTCTGCTCAGATAACCTTGGCTGCTTTCTGGTTCAAGTGCATGTAATTTATTTAACTTAAAGGTGTAGAAAGTGTTCAAAGTAATCTGTACATGTTAAATCCAAACCTTGTAGGAGGTACAGTGGCATCTTTCTCTGCCCTCCGCCTCACTTCTCACAGTGGCAAGTGTTGGGGCCAGTTACTAGAGTTTCTTTCTAGAGAATTCTGTGTACATACTCAGCTATAGTGATCCCGGTGGTCCAAATACCCTGTCTTGCACTTGAGATCGTTCAGCTAACAGCACATCCGGGTGCTCGCTGCATACCTGTATTTGTGGTCAACCTTGGACTTTTCACCGTGTGTGTCCTTGTCCATGTTGGAATTATCCATTCCTTTTTTGGGGAGAGACCTCTTTTAGGTTGTTTTCAGCCATTTTTATTGTCTACGAGGCTCTACTGAGTATGTCTGCGTGTATTTTATATGGGCAACGGTATCTACGTGGGGGGAAGTTGAGAGAATTCACAGTCCATGTGTCTTTCTAAATAGGGTGAACACTACCAGCGTACACACACGTTAGGGAATGTCCCAGTTGACACTCCTACACCTTACCAGCACCGTGTTCTTGAGTTTGGTGACTTGCCAATGTGAGAAGTGAACATACTGTTTCATTGTAGTTTTGATTGGTATTTATATTGGGTTGTGTATGTGCTGATTTTTAAGAGCTCTTTATAAAAGGAATTAATCATGTCATTTGTGTCACATACTTTTCTGTTTGTCATTGCTCTTTAAATTTTAGGCTAAATCTTTTCTGTTCCATGTTTTAAATATATAAATACTCATTTATCAGTGTTTTCTTTTATGGCTTCTGTATTTTATGAGTGGCTTAGAAAGGCAAATCCAGCTGAAGATGATTTTTTGTTAAACCCCATATTTCGTCTTGGTTCTTTTAAGGTTTTATTTTTATTCTCATCGTGGCTCTATCTGGACTTAATTTTGGTGTAATGAATGACTTAAGGATAGTCACCATTTACCAGTTACACCATTTACTGGTTACTACTACTTACCATTCATCTGTTGATTTATATGGGTTCCAGTTATAAATATTGTAGTTCTGGACTTCAATATAACTCAACCTCATTATTGTGCTTTTTTAGAATTGGCCTGACTTCCGGCACGTTTACATTACTTTATGAAATTTCATGCTATCATCTTCCTGTCCAAGAATCGGGTGCCTTTCCACGGAGTCGCGAATGTTGGATTCGCCTTTGTATTTTGTGGGAAGCTGGGGCCAGTGTTCTGGTCTTGGCCTGTCTGTCCCGGTGTCCGGGCATCCCACCCACCTTGGCAGCCCCTGCGCCTGTCCTAGTGACCATCCCGCCACAGAGTGCTTTAGTTTAGGTTTTTTTGTTTTTTTGTTTTTTGGGGGTTTTTTTGTTTTTTTGTTTTTTGCTGTGCCAGCAGTTACTTGTTGCTGTTGAGCTGGCAATGTCACGCTGCCCTGGTAAAAATCCCGACATGATCATGCAGACCCAGCTGGGGGAGGTGACTTGGGCCTCATCTAGGAGGTCACGTTCCAGGAGAGTGCCGCTGGGAGGGTTTGCATTCCCCGCCGCAGTTTTATTGAGATATCATTGACATAGGCAGGCTTTGCATTCTGACCTCTACCCCTGTGTGGCCAGCGTCTGTCACTGGGAAGTTCTGTGTACCTGGATGTCTGAACAGAATCCTGTTCTGACTGGCACCTGACCCCCATGCTCGACCCCTGAACCCCGCCGCCTTCTCCTGTCCCCAACCCGCTGAAACTGTCTACAAAATGTGTTGCATGCTCTCCTGCCTTAGCAAAGAGATGAGACAGACCAGAATCTGCTGTTTCTCCAGGGTCTCAGTGCCACCATCATGAACACGTGCTCCTTCCTGGAACACGGTGGTTTCTTGCGGGGCTATGAGGTGGGTCCATTCACTTCCTCGCAGACTCTCTTCTGGTTGGGGGGCTGCATCACTTCCTGGGGGTAGCCCACCCCTCCTCCACTGGGCTCACTGTGTGCTGTTGTAGAGGCAGAACTGAAGGGGCCTGCATGGAAGCAAGACCACCAAGCTTTACTTCCATTCCTCTGTTCCGCACAGAAGTCAGAGGCAGCCTGCGTCTGTTTCAGAAATAACATGGATGGGCCCAGTTTTCAACCAAATGCCGTTCTGTTTTCCAATTATGATTTTTTTCTGGCTTACTGTTGAAACTGGATAGGATGCTTTCCCCTGTTTTCTAAGACATTTTTGTGCACAAATCTGATTATTATTAAGAGAATTGCTTGGCAGTGACATTACTGGCTCGCAGGCTTTTGACTCAGGCTGCCACATGCCCTCCTGAAGAGGGGACAAAGCTCAGCTCTCAACAGCAGTTCCCACAGCCTTGGTGTTTTTGTTCTGTGCTGACTGGAAGGCAAAAATGTTTTAATTTGTGCTTTTTGGTTTTATGATGCTGTGTGTTCACTTTTTGTGTGTGTTGGCTGCTTGTGTGTCTGCTTTGTTCATGACTTAAATTTTCACTTCTACTTTCACTTCCTGGGAACTATTTTTATTGAGGACATTTAGCCATATATATTACAAAAAGTCTTTTAAGTTTGTAATTTGCCTTTTTAAATTTACATGTTGGATCTTGCCATTGGTTTTTAAATTTTGTAATCAAATCTATTTTCTCATTATGGTTTCATACTTCGGCGTTATGCCGGATTTTCTTGTGGCGCTAGAAGGATTAACTCTAATCCTTCTAGAAGTTATTGTGTATAGTATGAGAACTAAAAACATCTAATTCTTTCAAAACGGTGAAGCGATTTTCCCAGCACCATTTACCGAATAATTTATTCTTCTTTCTCTACTGATTTGAAATGCCACTGCTTCATTATGGAAGATATTCTTTAATATAATTATTAAGTTCTGTTTCTGAACTTTTTGTCTTTCCTTGTGCCAACCCCATGTTAAATTATTTTAGTTTTAGAATAAAAGTATTTGGATTTTCATTGGAATTGCGTTACATCTATAAGTATATTATGATGCTGAGACTTCCCATTTAGGGCATGGCCTCCCTGTTCGTTCACGGTAGGATGATTTTCACCAGGAGATTTAGACTCAGGAATCCTAGGCCTCTCACACAAGTTATGCACATTTATGACGTTTGTTCCTAGAACTGTTCTTCTGTATTGTGGTTGGGTATGTTTTTCTACTGCAATTTCAGATGATGGTAGGTAGCATGTGATCAGATTTATTTTACATACGTATATACTTTATTCTGTAAATAAACATGGTGAACTTCATCATGAGGGCCAGTTGGGAAACAATACAGCATCTCAGCTAAAAGTACAAGCTTTCGAGTCCGATCACCCTGTCTCATGTTGGACCTGCCGCTTATTTACTGTGTGACCAGCTTCCTGCCTCAGTTTCCCCATCTGTAAAAGAGGATAATCATCTACTAAGAAGCAGGATGAGGGGGTAACGAAAGCACTGAGCTTACTGGGGCTCCCAAGTAAGTAGCAGTTGTCTTTAATGGGTATGTTGGCCGTGTGATCAATTCCGTTGTTTGTGCTTCTCTCCAGTCTTGGAATCAGCTAGAATTACTAACAAGCTGTGAATATCCTGATCTTGTTCCCACCTGACCCTCTGGTGGGACCTGTCTGTCAGCAAATGGAGGAGGGTGAGGCTGGGTGCTAGGAGGTGCATATGAGCCCTCAGCAGCCTGCACTGAGTCGCTGAGGGGGTGACTATCCTGTTGGTGGTCCTCAAGACAAGTTGGGGTGCTCTGCTGACAAACATTTTAAGTTTTGTTGTTTTTATATATTTATCATGTATTTGAAAGATCACTGGTGTTCTATTTATGCTGATAATATATTTACTTTTAAATTTATGTTTACTTTTTTAAATTAAAATATTTTCACGTTCCAAAATCATGCATTAGAAGTGTACAATTCAGTGGTTCCTGTATATTTACTGTGTTGGGAAGTCATCGGCAATATTCATTTTCAGACTTTTCATCATCCCAAACGGCAGCTCTGTGCCCATAAAAAAAATAACTTCCCCCTCCCCCTCCCCCAGTGCCTGGTAAAACCCCTATCATACATTCTGCCTCTAGGAATTTGCCTATCCCTGGTATCTCATGTAAGTGGAATTATATTTGTCCTTTTGTGTCCGTCTTATTTCACTTAGCATAATGTTTTCAAGGTTCTTCCCCATTGTAGCATTGAACAGCACTTCATTTATTTTTGTGACCGAATGTTCCATTACATGGGTGTACCATGTTTTGGACATTTGAATTCTCACTTCTTTGGCTATTATGAATAATGCTTCTATGAACATTTGTGTGCAAGTTTTTATGTGAACATAGGTTTAAAATTCTCCTTCGTATGTACCTAGGGAGAGGTACAACTTTCTGAGCAACTGCCAAGCTTTTCCAATGTAGCCTGAACCATCTTACATCCCCACCTGTCATTTATGAGGGTTCCAATTTCTCCACATTGTCACCAACACTTGTTCTTATCTGACTTTTTTGATTATAGCTATCATAATGGGCTCGAAGTAGTATCTCTTTTGATTTGCGTTTCTCTGATGACTAATGATATCAAACACCATTTTGTGTGCTTGTTAGTTAGCCACGTGTGTGTCTTCTTTGGAGAACCATCAGTTTTGGTCCTTCGCCCACTTTTTAATTGGGTGTTTGTCTTTTCATCATTGAGTTCTAAGAGTTCTTTATATATTCTGGACACTAGACTATCAGATACATGATCTGCAGATATGTCCTCCCATGCTGTGGTTGTGATTGCATTTTCTTATAGGGTCTTGAAATAAATTTGTATTTTAAAAGTGAATTGACTTAAGTGAGGGGAAAGGGACCACTGTACTCAGATGTGGCACAAGAAAACCCCTCCAGGTGCTGTGTGAATGACGGCGGTTTGGGAGGGTGTCCCCTTTGAGACCACGAGTGTGTGGAGGCAGAGAAGGCTGCGGTCCTCACCAGAAACGGATGAGAAGCACCGTCCCTGTGCGTCCCCTCGTCATGACATCCGCTGGCATCACTCGCAAGATGTGTTGGGATCTGGGTGGCTCAGAAGTGTTTCTTTCTTTTTTTTTTTTTTTTTTAATCAGTAATAGATATTGGACTTGCCAAAATGTCTTTCTTGCATCCTTTGAGGTGAACCTCAGGTTTTTCTCCTTGCATCTTCTAGTGATTATTTACAATAACGAAATATTGCTTTTATTATTAATGGACTATTACGCCCTCTATGTTTTCTCAAACAAACCATTCTCAGGCCTGGAGCTTTATTTTGCCAACACAGAAACGAACCAGAAAATCCACGCGGACTTCAGGATGCTGACAGGCAGGTTTTGGTGTCAGCGTATCAGAAAGGCAGACATGGCAAGGGAGGTGGCTGAGAGCACAGTTTCGGCAGCTTGGTCTCCATTCTCTGCTTCACGTTCTTGAAGCCAGTTTCCTCAGGGATGAAATGGGGACAAAGATATCGTTAGAACCTATCTCGATCGTGTGGTGCAGATGTTGTGAAAGAGTGAGGGGTCCAGCCGCTTTGTGCCTATCGTGAGGGAGATGCTCGTGGGCACGGCCCCTGCCTCCCGCAGAGACGGACATCACGGATGGTCCCCTTACCCGCCTGCGGCTAGCGCTGCTCCTTTTTGGAGGGTCAGTGGTTCTTTGAAAACTTTTTCAGTTCCTTCCTGAGTTGCTTATTGGACTAGTCAATATTTCTATTTCATTATTCCTAGTTTTTCTTTCTCTTGAATAGACTTTCAAGAAATTTATTTTATTGGCCTTTTTAGAGAAGCAGCTTTAGTCATTTTGTAATTTGTTAATTTCTACTTTTATTTCATTAATTCTTTCCTTCTGATTTCCTTGGAGTTTGTGACTTTAGAATTTCTAGAGTCTTGCTTCATTTGTCTTCCAACTCACGTACCTTTGGCAGTGGAAGCAGGGGGTACAGTGTAGTGATGGAGGCTGCAGCATAAGGCTGTCCTGCTCCAGCCCCACCACTCCCCCTGCGACCTCAGACAAGGCTGTCACCTGCTGAGGTGTGGAGCCTGTCTAAGGGAGGCTGCTGATGCCATCCAGGAGGATGCATGGGTTCCTGCTGATGGCCAGGGCCTCAGAGGCACATTGGGGTGGGGATGGGGGTGTGGGGCATTCGGTAAAGGGGAGCAGTGAATTGCTGTTGCCTCATTCCACAGTTTCAATTTCTAATGGTCCTCCAACAGCATCCTCTATGGTCCCCACGGTCACTGGCATACAAGATGACTGGCTCTGCCTCCACCTCCCATTTTCATGGGCACAGGCCTCAGATGGTGATCACACGAATCCTGAGTTTGCGCAGTCGTGGTGACAGCCACAGGGAGTGTAGTGCAGGCCGAGAGTGAAGACAGAAGCCCTTACTCAGGGGTGGGGACCTTCCTTCGAGCTCTTACTTGAGAGGTAGGAGAATCTGTAAGGAAGAGCATTTCCACATGAGAGAAGGGCGTGGACAAAGCCTCTGAGCTGTGACCGAGTCTGGCCGGGGTCACCAGGAGGATTCAGGATGTGACCCCCAGGGCACCTGCAGGCCCCCCATCTGTGTCTGGTAAAAGAGTTTGTCATCCTTATTTCCTGTATGCTTTATGGTTTCAGTCTGATGCATAATTTGCCTAGTTTTTTAAGAGTATGCTTTAAAAGTTCTAAGTGTTCAGAAATTTTTATTTTTTTAACTATTGTCATCAGTTTCTGGTTTAATGAATGGTTGGTTACCTGAGGAAGTGACCTGTACAGTTGCTGCTGTTCCAATCTATGGCTCCCTTTCTTCATCGCTTCAGATGCACTACTTTTATCAACGTCCCCTGGCAGCCGAGGAGGTGTTCTCTGTCTCGTTCCACATTCTGGATCAGTCCCTCCCTCCGGGTGTTTTTCGGTCCAAGCCAAATCCACTGTGTCCTGTATAATGAAAAGTGGGATCACATCCCCACCACCTCTGGTTCCCCCCGTCCCCGGAGACGGCTCACAAGTTTTGTTCTGTGTGTTTCACTGCAGTGTTATTGGAACCTCAGACACCCGACAGCACAGACCCTTGTCCCCTGTGGCGTGCTCTCTGCCCGGAATTCACACTTTGTCTGATGTCATCAGGCCAGACCCGCACCTGCACCCCACCCCGCCCCAACCTGGCCGCCATCCTGATTTCACTTGACTGAAGTATCTGTTGGGGTTATTTTCAACTGCTGAATTTTAAAACTTAATTATTTTTACAACGATTTTCTGCTTTCTGCTCAATCACGTGTTTATTTTACACGGTTGCGATTGGCGGTTATTTTGCTTTTCCACTTCAGGGTTTGTTGTGGGCACAGTTCCCCGTGCTGAAAGAACCCACCCGTTCTGGTTGAGGCCCTCCGGGACATTCCCAGTGTAAGCCTGTCAGTGCCACCTGTGGGCCACCACGGGCTTGTTCCAGCATTGTATGATCATACATCACTGTCACAAACATCTTTGGGCAAATCCCTCTTTGTACCTAGAGGCCTCCTTGGGCTTGCATTCCTCCCTGGCCAACGAGAAGCGGGAGTTGCTTGGCTGTCCTTGCTCACTGCCCTGTGCCCTCCAGAAGGTTCTAAAGAGCCAATTATGTACACTGTTGTTTCCCCACCACCCTGCAAACACGATTTGCTTTTATTTTTGATCGTTGACTCTGAGATGGTTCCTTGAAGCCATTTGAACTTTCCCCCTTGTAGCCAGTGGCACGTCGCCCTGTGTAGGTGGCCCTCTGGGGTTCCCGCAGTACAAATCTTAGTGCTCTGGCCGCTAACATGTTACATTAACTCTTTGCTCATCTTACAGAGTGTGTTTTGATGCCCCCGTTTCTGAGGCCTCTTAAGGCCAGACCTTTGTTGCTTCATCATCAGGTTGGGACTTAGATGGCTGTTCATGGTTCCTCTCTCCTGCTGCAATCAGTAAGTGCCTGCCCTTTATGATGTGTTTGGGGGTGACGCTGAGGGGAAACGGGTGAGGAGGGACAGGGCGTGAGGGAGCTGGGGTGAGGGGATGGAAGCTGGGCCCACAGTCCTGGCTCTGAGCCCACCTGGTAGTCCACAAAGTGTGTGTGCGTGTGCACGCGTGCATGTGTGAGAGAGAATGGCTTTGCTCGCATCCATTCCTCAGAATGAGTAGAAAGGACCCACTTCTCAGGTCTGTGTGACCCTGAGCAGGAATCACCCCCCTTTGCACCTCAGTTTCTCGCCTCGACCTGTCCGGGGAGGAACTTCTGAGGCCCTCAGGGCTGACGTGAGGGGTCCAGGGGCCTCCATGAGCAGCCGTGGACAAGGACTGCAGGGCTCCTGGGGGTGCTCCCGCTGGACCCGTCGTGGGCCCGGAGAGGCAGAGCCTGAGCTGGGAGCCGTGGGTGCTGCGGGCAGTGGGGTGGGAGGGAGGCGTGGGGGCAGGTATTGGCTAAGGGTCCAGGGTGGGCTCCATGTACCTCAGGCCCTGGTGACTTGGACCCGTCCTCCTTGGAACTCAGACTCCGAATGAGAGTCTGTTGAGGAGAGAGAGGCCGTGGGGCGCTGTGCCTTGACTTCACGTTCGTGTGATGGCAATTCCCGGGAAGGGTTCTGCAGCTGACGGTGGCCGAGAGACTGGAGGACCGCCGGCGAGGCAGGTGGGCGCGTCTGTGTGACCCCACGTGGCCGGGGCGCCACACACCTGGAGGACCACTGAAACTGGGACTAGGCCAGAGTGCTCAAACTTTCCCCTCGTTCTTAGATTTCCTGTTCTGAAAAAGGCAAAAATCTTAAGTTTTTCAATCATAAAAGCAATCTGCGTAGAGCTGATAATTCAAGCCATTTTATACAATGAAAGTAACATCCCCTCCCCTCACCCGTCCCATCCTTATTACACAGAGGTAGTGTCTCAAGTTTCTTTGCATCTTTCTGGAAATTTCTATATACGAACAAAACTTGTCACTGCTGACACTGTCCTAGAACAGGCAGGACCAAACTTGTGGCTGCGTTTGCCCGTCTGACTTCATGCAGCTGGAATATGCATCCAGCAGGACAGGGATCACGTGGCCGTGAGGCTGAGGGGACATGTGTCCCCTGGCCGCACCTTTGGAAGGGACGTCAGGGTAGGAAGGAGTGAGCCTGGCGGGGAGGCGCGGAGCCGCCGCGGGTGTTTCTTTTACTGGGCGCGGCTCATGGCCGCGTCCAGGTTTTGCTTTTCACCTTTGAGTCTGTGAGAAAATGAGCAGGAAAAAGCAAAAGGCGCTGGTGGTGGCACACCCAGCACTGCTGGGCCAGGGTTCGAGTCCCTGCGGCGTCCCTGCTTCCTTCCGCTCCCACTCCGGGCCCTCCCCCCACCTCATCCGGGACTTCCCGTCCCTGAGGACAGAGGTGTCGGGGTTGGGGCACTGAGCTCCTTCCTCCCCGGAGCCCTGACTCTTCTCCTTCGTCCCACTGGGGGCACCCGGGGCTGGGCTGTCAGGGCTCTCGCTGCTGCAGCTCACCCGCTTCCCCTGGACCCCACGCAGCTGATAAGGTACCCCCATACTCCCCATCCTGTGGGAAGGGGAGGTGGACAGACTGGGGGCTCTAGGGTAGTGTGTACCCCACCTGCCCCTTCCATCCAGGGCTCCCAGGATCAACTCACCACCTCCCTCATCTCTACCTCCAAGGACCAGGATGGCTCTTTAGGATGGGCAGGAGGGGAGTGGGCAGGGTGGGGATGGGCAGGGTAGAGAGTGGAAGACGGGGGCCAACTACACGCCGTGGTCCAGGCAGAACAAGTAACTGGGGGCAAGTAAAGCCAGGGTGGACACTGAGGGGACTAACCCTGTGCCCTCCAGGTGCCTGGCGCCTGGAGCAGGGATCCCAGGAGTTCCCCCAGCTTGGGACTGACAGAGGCAGCGTGCTGTAATCTTGAGCAAGATCCCATACAGGCCCACAGCAGTTCCCCCTCCCTGTCTTCCTGTAACAAAGCACGTCTCATAAGGCAGCAGTCCCCAACCTTTCTGGCACCAGGGATCGGGGCTCCTATGAGAATCTAATGCCTGATGATCTGAGGTGGAGCTGAGGCGGTGATGCTCGCTCTGGGGAGTGGCTGCAGGTAAGTACAGCTGTATGGACCTGTTCCTAACGGGCCATGGACAGGTACTGGTACACAGCCCTGGGGGCTGGGGATCTTGTCATAAGGAGTAGCTGGATGCAGGAGGGGAGGTGTGCAAAGCTGGCCTCGGAGGCCGGGCCTTCTTTCCTAGATGGGCTGAAGGCTCCCCCACCTCGTAGAGCCTAGTTAGAACGCCATGTAGGTGTTCTCAGCCCAAACTCAAGTCACATGATAGTACAGGTTCTCTAGGGAGAGACTGGCTCCCGTGGGGTAGAGGGGACACCAAAGCTGGACAAGCCTGAGGGAAATGCAGCCTGCAGGCTAGAGGGCGGGGGATCCCAGAGGATAAAGAAGGATGCGAAGCTGATCAGCCTTGACTGAGAGCTCTTAGCAAGGAACTCTGGCTGGGCCCCTGGATGAGCGTGGCCACCTGCTCACTATCATTTGCAGCCCCTTAGCCCCTCTGCAAGTTTTGGTAACAAAAAATTGCTCCCTGGAGCTGGTGTTTCTGATGAGGGTGGTGAGAGAAGGCAGCAGGCATCTGGTCTTGGCACATGGCCTGCGTCTGGCCTCGGCAGCCAGGCCTAGGTGGTGAGGTGACGATGTCCACTGAGGTGCCCATGTATCTGATGCAGGCAGCCACACAGGTGAGGGGAAGCTGTGGAACCTGCTGCTCTCAGACAGGGTCAGCCTGCTGCTGGGGGCTGACAGGTTTACGCCTCAGCTCCAAATTCATCCTTCACGATCTGCTCTCCAAAAATGCATCTGGGCCCCTTAAATAGTTTTCCTTCAACAGCAGGCCTGATGTTAAACTTTGTCAGTAGAGGACACTGGAGACACATTGCAAAATAAAGTTTTCCTCTCTGGCTCGTTCGTTTGGCGGGCTCCTGCGGTGCAGGTGGCTGGCGTCCCCAGCACCAGGCTCTTGCAGTGCCCAGCAGTTGGCAGCACCCAGAACCAGCAGCTTTTCCCGCTTCCTGCTTTGGGCAGTTGTGTAATGGAGTCCTTCTGCAGAGACACTGCCCCATAAAACAGCTTTTCCCAGAGTCCTAGAGGACAGATCCTGACAGTGTGGCACTGCAGCAATTTCTCAGCTCTTCTGTAAGCCTGCCCTGTGCCCTGTGCCCTGTGCCCTGTGCCCTGTGCCCTGCGCAGCAGGCCCAGCTCCTAGCCCTGCGGTGGGGCGTCTCTTCCTTGGACACCTGCCTCCCTCAGCCCTGGGGTTAGTGGCTGCTCCTTATACCTGCTGTTTCTTTAGAATTCTCCTTAATCCTGTTGTAGTTATTAATTCTTCATGTTAAATCTTCCTTGTTTTTATTTGTCTTGGTAATCTGGACAACAGAGAGGGTCAGCAAGTCACCTAATGGAGAGTAGATGTCCCTGGGAGCCGTAACACTGAACTGGGCATACAGGATGGTAGTAGGTTTATAATAGCTGGTTTTAACTATTAAGCATCGTTCTACTTCAACTTTAAGCTAACTTGATATCAGAAAAAAATGGGTGAATTCGACAAATATCAACAGTGTACCTACCACACACAAGGCCATACTCTTTGAGTGCAAGCCACTTCTGTCATTTGTTCATTCTATGACCTTGAGCTGGTCACGCTGCCCCTCTGAGCTTCACCTTCTTCATGATGGCTCACTCACCGGGCAGCCACTGGTCCTGGTTTAAGCTGGGAGCTCCAGTGAGCTAGAGACAACCTCTACAGCATGGCCATCTCAGGGTAGTTAATCACAGAATCTGACACAGCTGATGTCTCCCTCCTCTGAACACATTGCCTTTGCTCTCCTGTCACCACACTGGTGACTCTTTTAAGCCTCCTTTGTTGTCTGTTTCATCTCCCAAATTCTATACGTTGAAGCTGCTCAGGGGTCTGTCTCCTCTTTACCCTCCATCCCTTGGTGCACATTCCTCTGGGTCTCCTGGCTTTAAATTATATTAGTAGCTTCCGACTCTCAGACTTTTACCTCCAGCCAGACCCCTCTTTCCTGACTCCAGAGTGGAGCTGTCATACATTCCTCAAAATCTGCTCCTACTGCAGTAGATGGCAGCTCTTGTCATTCCTACTGCTCAAGCTAGAAACCTGGGAACTATCCTTGGTTTCTTTCTTCCCCAGAGGTGACTGCTATTGAAAGTTTACCAACGGGTTTTTATTATTATTATTATTATTATTATTATTATTATTATTATTATATATGTTTTAGGTGAGGCAACCCTTGGTTGACCTCACAGATTACAAGGACCTTATCATTTTACAATCCCTTATTTTTTTATTTTTATTTTTTATGCCTACAGCACCTGGTCTTCCTAGGTGGTCTCCCATCCAAGGACTAACCAGGCCCGACCCTGTTTAGCTTCCGAGATCAGATGGGATCGGGCTTGTTCAGGGATGCATGGCTGTAGACTACCACTGGGTTTAGAAACTGGAGTCCTTGAGGAGAGTCCTTGGGGCAACCTCAACTCGGACAGTTCTCTAAACCACTAGATCACTTACTCAATGGGCACCAACTGTGCTACAGCCGTTGGTGAGATTGTGCTGGGATGGGGCAGGTAGGCGGAGTACACACCCCAAAGGGGAACCCTGAGGGCCTCTGAGCAGTAACATCAGTGCTAAGCAGACGACATGCACAAGTTGCAAGAACACAGGTCCTTGAATCCCTGCCTCAGCTCTCTCATTTCTGTTTTACATGCATTTGTACCAAGTGGGGTCTGACTTCCAAGGCCAGAGTCACTAGGGAACAACCAATTAGCATGGGTTTGAGGGGCTCTGCAGATGGGCGCTTGGCCGCTTGACCCAAAAGAAGGCGACAGGGAAATTTAAAAGCAGAATTCAGAAGGCACAATTGCAGAGTCTATTCAGTGTAGGACAGGCGGCCTGGCCCATCTCACCAGGTGGCAATGAGGTCAAATGCAGGGAAGCCACGAACAGCCCAGGGAAGGTCTGTCCGGCCTGTTTGCTGACTGTCACAGCCTCACCGTGTGATCTTCAGCGACTTACTGCACTTGTCCCCAGTCTTTTAGTTCGTAAATTAGAAATATTAACCTCTGCCTCGCATGAAACTTTTTTAAAATATGAAAAATCGGTTGTATATATACACTTAAAATGCAACGTAAATGCAGGTGTTATTTTAAGATGCTGAACAGGATATAGTCTGAGAAAATGGAAATGACCTAATGTATAGTGATCGCCTACTACGTGCCAGGTGCTGGGTGCTTACATGCCTTCATCCCCCCCTAAACCATCAGTAAAGTATTACTGGGTATAGTTTTAGTGATGAAAAAACACAAACTACAGAGGAATTAATTAGCTTTCCAAAGTCACACTGCCAGAAAATGGCAGTGCTAGGTCTTCTCTAAAGACCGGAGGTAGCCTCCATCTTCCCTAAAATCAACAGGGTTTTATATCCTTGTATTAGTTTGTTAAAGTCGCCCTAACAAAATGCCACAGACGGAGGGGCTTAAACAATAGAAATTTATTTTCTCAAAGCCAAGATAGGTTCTTCGGAGGCCTCTCTCCTGGGCTGGCAGACGGCTGCCCTCTTGCTGCTTCTGTCTTTGGCCATCTCTGGACGTCTCTTCCTCTTCTTAGAAGGATACTAGTCATGTTAGATTAGAACCCCTCCCTAATAGCCTCATTTTAACTTTATCATCCCTTTAATGACCTTATCTCCAAATTCAGTGACATTCTGAGGTACTGAGGGTTGATATGTCAACATCAGAATTTGGGGAGGGGGCACAATTCAGCCAATAATAAGCCTATATATTAAAAGACAAATGCCCAACTAACAGATTTCTAAATATTTTATTCCTTTAAGTAGTGTGAATCCTTTACAGATTTATAATGTCATAGTTCTCATTCTTCTGAACAATACAGTAACCTACTTTCCTTTCAAATGTGCATCTTATTTATTCTCCTTTCAGTTTTATTTCACATTATTCTGACTGTTTTTAAATGTGCCCTTGAATTGCCTTTCTGGCTGTTCTTTATCAGCCTTTGAAGCTTGTAGCGTTTTAAATATAAGGGTATCCCCCTCTCCTCCGTGGATGCCCAAATGATTTCTGGAGAGATGAGGAGGGATCTTGAGGGCACCCATTTTAAAAAGAAAACCTTTAAAAAACATTAAAAAGTCTGAATAACATTTAGTCACGGATATGGAGCAACATCCATGACCTCTCATACTCTGCTGGTGAGATTGTAAAATGATACAGCAGAGAACAATTTTGCAGTTTCTTATAAAATTAAACATATATTCACCATCTGACTCAGCAATTTTACTTCTAGGTATTTACCTAAGAGAAATGAAAGTATATGTCCCCAGAAAAACTTGTCTAAGAATGTTCAGAGCAGTTTTATTCATATAACCACAAACTAGACATCCTAAATGTCCATCAGAGATGAATGGATGCACAAATTGTTGTAATCCATACAATGGAATAATATACTCAGCAATAAAAAAGGCAGAATTACTGACACATATAATGACATGAATGAATCTCAAAAATATCTTGAGAAAAGTAGCCAGACACAAAAGACTTGCTTACATCTGTATGATTCCATTTATATAAAATTCTAGGCAGCCACAATAAATATAAAGTAACAGCAGATCTGAGGTTGCCTGGCTGGGTGGTAGTGAGTGGATCAACAGTAAACAGATCCTTGTGGGGGCAATTGTGGGCAATTGCAATGTCCTCTTATTTTGACAATGGTCATGGTTACATTTGTCAAAATCCATTGAACTATACACTTAAAATGGGTTCGTTTTATAGTGTGCAAAACATATCTCAATAAAGTTGGTTTAACAAAACTGAGATAGGATAGTTTCCAACTTCTGTTGTTCATTCCCTTCCTAGTAAATCTCTGCATACAGACCTTAAGGAAATAACAGAAGCCCTGTTTCAACATTTTCAAGCCCATGGTGTTATTACCATAACAATTTGACATAGTCTTCACGAAAACTAGAGCAATAAACTGAGAATAACATGAGCATAGAAGATCTTAGCATGTCAGTAAGGAAGGAAGAGTTGAAAGATAAATCGGGTCAAGTTGAAATAATGGAGGCCATACTCTGAAGGGCTCCTTCCACTGATCAAAGTGAGAATATTTGAGAATGAAAAGGAGACTGTTGGCCAAGACCAGCTGACAGCTAAGAATTCTGAAAAGTCATGAGTCCATTTTGAAATACAAAAAGAGAAAGTGTTAACATAGCTTGAAAGAGGATAATTGCAATGGCATGTATTCTTATTCAATCTTGCCATTAAATGATGTCAGTATTATGGATTCCTTTACTGTGTGAAACTATAAATGAACTAAATGTAAATACATCAAATTTCCACTTCCAGTAAAGATGGGGCAACAGGGTCAGGATTTATCATACCACCCTAGACAATGAGAAAACAACCAGACAAATGATAAGAAACAGGAGTTTTTAAGATATTGATTGATCAGGTACTGATGGACTGTGAAATGTGAATGAAAGGTAGGGGAAAAAAACAAGGCAAGCCCTGGAATTTTCCCAGCCCACTGTCTGGAGAAAAGTTCCAAAGCCCAGCACAGTGAGAGTGACCCCAGGGACAGGGGGCTGGGAGACCAAGGTAGCGAGAGCTCACAGGGCAGAGAATCGGGAAGGAGAGAGACCTCTGAAGATCTGACCTTCAGGCGAGGTCTGATCAATGCCTGCGTGTATGGAAATTATCCGAAGCCAGGGTAAGAGCCACTGGAAAGGATGGAAGGAAGAATTCCCAGACTGGGATTTCATCAGCCAGAGGGAAAAGCGGCCCAAGAAAAAAAGACGTTACATAAGAAGGAATAAAGATAAGGACAACAGCATATTTCTCGTTGGAAGCGATGCAAGAAACGACAGTGTTCTGGGATACGATGTAATTCTGAAACAGTTTGTTCCTTTTGGATATTGTTTTTGTAAAAGTGGAAAATCTCCAGTCACAGGGAGGTGATATCTCCAGGCGCCAGCCCCCAGGAGGAGCAGTAAATCAGTCACAAGGAAGTGACATCTCCAGGCGCCAGCCTCAAGGAAGAACATAACATTCCAAGGTGCAGATAATAAAACTGTCTGCTAGGCCCTGTTTGCTCTGAGAGTCCCCCGAATACATTTATCTTTGTGCAAGACTGGAACTGCTAACTTCTGC
>PVKZ01007686.1:0-20885 GCA_004027375.1 Macroglossus sobrinus | reverse complement strand
AGGAAGCGGCCTGAGCACACGCAGCCCTCCTCCCCAGGCCTCCTCACAGAGGCGAGGGGCCTTGAGGCTCAAGGTGGGGAGCCCCCAGGGGGAGGGGGCCCAGGGTGGCAGGCCCCCCGGCCCCCCAGGGAGCCATACATTCCAGGGCCCCCTGCCCGCTGGGGGCCCTGTGCATCTCCCAATTATCCCACAGCCAGGTCTGCAATTACCACATCCCCCCGATCGCTGGGTGTTCATTAGCGACGCCCCCCCCCCCATTAGAGCTGCTGTGACTCTGCGTTAATAACCAGGTAGGCGCACAGGGTCCCCCTCCACGAGCAGACCACCCGCCGCCAGCACCGCCACCTCCCTGGCAAGGCGCACCCGCTCTGCCCCACCTCTGGCCAGACGCACGCCAGCGGGAGGCCGGGCCTCCCTCCTCCCTGGCCGCCCGGACCCCCCGCAGCCTGCAGCTTCACGCAGATCGGAGCCCCAACCCTCTTCTCGGGGGGCCTGCCCTCCCCCACCTCCCATCCTGTGCCTCTGAACTACGGCCCCCGGCGGCAGCTTAGCCCGGGGGACCTCTAGTGACCCCGAACTCCCTGCCTTACAGGGGCCACCTCCCACGGCTGACTGCGTCCTCTGCTAAACTCCTTACACCAGTTACGTCTCCCCGTTTCTTCCTCTCACTGTCCTAGGACGAGGCCGAGACCTCGACCCTCCGGGGAGCGAGCTGGCCCCTCGCTGCGCTCCTCCTGGCGACCGGGTTTCCCCTACAGGCGTCTGCGACCCTCCGCGTGGGGCAGACGGGAAGGGGTGCAGCCCCCGCCGTGGGAGCGCACGAGGGGGCCCTCCCTCCTCAGCTCAGAGAACAGAGGCTCCTGAGTGTGACACCGGAGGCCTGGTGACCTGGCCAGCTCTAGTGGTCACTCTTCCACATGACAGAGCTCCTCGTGCACACGCTGACGTCGCCCGGCGCCTCCTACCTGGCCCCGTCGGCGCCACTGGGCTGTGCTCTGCACCCAGCAGGTGCTGAGCAGGTGTCTGCATCCCCTACGATTCACCCGCCACCTCGAAGCCAACCCGACGCCACCGAGCAGCCAGGACACCACGCCACGTGTGTCCGCCTGCGACTGGCCCGGCTGGCTCACGCCCCTCTGCCTCCGAGCGCAGCGTGACAGGGAGACACGGTGCCACCGTCGTCACCGAGGCTGCCCAGTCCCCGGGGCACCTCCTGTGTCACCTGGAGGTGCACGGGGCAGTCCCTGCAGAGGAAATGCTAGAGTCCGGGTGACATGTGGGACACTCAGCAGGAGATGGGGAGGTGGAGCACGGGGGAGGGGCCGGACCCGCTGGGCCCCAGCGCATGTGGCCGCAGGGCCTGGCAGGCCCGGTGGCGTCTGTTACCTCGCTCTCCTCCTCGTTGTGCAGCTGCTCGGTGTACGCGTCCGGCTTCCGAATCAGAGGGTCCACCAGCATCAGAAAGGCCATGTACAGCAGCAGGGCCCCCACCGCGGACAGGTAGATGACAATGATGACCTGGGCGGGGACCCGGGCCCTGTGAGTGGCGAGTGGCGGTCGGGCCAGGACGGCCGACCCGTCTTCTGCCCATGCCGCCTGTGTCCAGTGGCAGTGACCCCTCGGTGCGGCACAGGGAGGGGGTGGAGACGGCGGCTGGGGGGACAGTGTGCCAAGCAGAGCAGCACGGCCCTACACCACGTATGCCCTGACTGTCCCCAAAACCAAGGGTCCCACCAGAACCATCGGCCTCCAGCAGCCAGGGAGACACAGATGAAGGAGGCGTGGCTCAGGATGCCCTGAGGGGACCCCAGGGTGGGGTGGGGGAAGGGCCCACCGGCTGCGGGAGCATCCACAGCACAGGTGACGCCGTCGGACGCCGTGCAGAGCCCGGTGGCTGGGCAGAGGCTGGGAGCGGAGGCCAGGGGCACGGAGAGCAGGTCCCCCGGGTTTGAGAACAGAGCACTGGGCACAGGGGGACAGCCACCCTTCAGGGAGGGGACAGCCCGGGCAGGATGGCAGCCTCGCGAGTCTCCTCCGGACACGCAGAACCTCACAAGCCACCGTGGCTGCTCTCCGTGGGAGAGCCGGCTTCGACGAGGCGGACCCAGCGTTTCTCAGTGTGGGTGCCCTGGCCCTCTGGGTGGGACTCCCCAGGACACAGAGCACGGGGCCCTGCAGTGGCGTCGGCCACACGCTCAGCTACTGGGACCAGAGAAGCACTCGCTCTAGGCGACCCCGGAGGGCAGTAAGCACCTGTCTGGGGATCACGGAGCTGAGCCCTTCAGCCTTAGGTCGAACGCTAGAAAAGGGTCCAGGTGTCACTGGTACCCCAGTTTGCAGACTCTGCCTCAAATGCTCTTTCTACCTCCGCCATGCCCGGCAGGCCATCGCTGGCCTCTGATCCCACGGGCCTAACGGACACGGGCCACAGAAGCCCAAGCAGCAGCAGCAGCCTGATGCCCTCCTGCCCCTGCTGGCTCCGGGGAGAATGACAGAGAAAACGGAAGGAGCTTTTTCCAGGCTGTCACCACCCCCCGCCCCAGAGTAAGGGGGCCCCTGGTCAGAAGTCAGAGGGCTGGCTCCAACAGGTGGGAGGAGGGTCCCTATGTCTGTGCCAGCCCTGCCCAGAAGCCAGTCCCCGGCAGGGTGGAATGTTCTGGAACAAAGCCGGAGGCTGCCCGAGCTGGGCGGCCCGCGGCGGGGCGTCACCTTGATGGTGGCGGTGCTGCGCTCCTCGTACTCGCACTCGCACAGCAGGCAGTAGGCCTCCACGTCACGGCTGGGCACGGGCATGGGCTCCACCACGTGCAGGCAGGTGCTGCGCGGGAAGCAGGGGGCGCAGCTGTGGGCGGGGCCGAGCCGTGGGCGGGGCCGAGCCGTGGGCGGAGCCGAGCCGTGGGCGGAGCCAAGGGGCGGGGCGTGGTGACAGTGCCTGGAAGGGCTGGTGCCTGCATGCTGAGGTCTCAGGAGACCGTTGTGGGCGCTCTCTGGACTATGACCACGAGACACAACGGGCCCCGGGGCTCCCCCAGGACTTCATGTCTTAGGGCTTCGTGAACAAAAATCTTTTCTGGGCTCTAACGCACAACACGGTGACTGTGCCTAACGAAACGGCGCTATCAACGCCAAGGCTGCTGAGAGCAGGTGTCTGACGCTCTCGCCACCCACAGGGAACTGAGGCGACGCAGGGTTCATCAACCTCACATGTGTGTTCCGAGTCATCACCCTTCACCCCGACTTACACGTTACCTGTCCGTGACAGCTCCGTGAAGCTGGGGAAATACAACACACCAAGCTCCTGGGGGGCAGGGGGCGCGGGGCGCCTGGATCTCCTCGAAGCCCACCCGGCCTGCACCCCTTCTCACGGAGCCCCCTCCCGCGCTCGGCTCCCTGCTCCGAGGACGGGGCGTCCCACCCCCCCGGGAGCGGGGATTAGAAACGCCGCCTCAACTCCCACCCAACACTGCGCCTCGGTCCCTACTCCACACCCGCACCTCGCGAGCGGGACGCGCCCCCCGCGCCTGCGCGGGCCTCACCAGTCCTTCTGCGGCACGTTCCGGTTGTAAACGTGCCCGCTGATGTTTCTGTACGGGGGGCAGATGCACTTGCACCGGACGTCCTCGGCGCTCTGGGGGGAAAGCACGGGTCAGGGGTGCCCCGGGGGCGCGTCCCGGCCAGACGCTCAACGCGCAGCTCCCGTCCTGTGAGGGGACCCCGTGAGTGCTCCCGACCTGTCCCCACCCCCACGTTCAGCAGGAAGGACGCGCCGCCACGGGGTCCTCAGGACCGGCTGTCCAGGTGACAGACGAGTCACAGAAAGCTGTCATCTCCATGCAGGGAACTGGGGGTCGGGGCACGCGGCAAGCACAGCGACAGTCCTCTAGCCTGAGCCTACCCCGGGGTGTGCACCTCGGTCCAGCAGTCTTGGGGGCCGGCCTCTTCCCCCCATTTCCCTCCCGACTCCCTGGGTTAGGCTGGGGGGAGGCGCAGGGTGGTAAAGGAGAAACAGCGGTTGTTTCTATGGGTTACTCAAGCACCCCCCTCTCAACGTTCTTCCTCTCTGGACCGGGTAAGGGACACAAATACTCTCCTCCCAACCAGGAATTCCCCAGATGGAGCGGACACAAGCCCTCCGTCAAAGGAAGGCCCCAGTCCCGAATGGCATGGTCGCTCCTGCTGAACCTCCGTGATCCCAAACCCGGATGGCTGACCCCGTGTAACTGCAACTGCCAGCCTCTGCCAGAAACATCATCTTCATCGACCCGTTTAGGCTTTCCTGGCAGAGCGCCAGGAAGATAATCTGTCCCACGGGCCCTCTCCTTGCCCCGCTGAAGGAGGCAACTACATAAAACCCTTCCCTTTCCCTCCCCCCAAAGCCCAAACTATCCTTTCTTGTCCTTTGTCACTGGCTCCCTGGCCACACCCTTCTCCCTATATAACCCTTCTGTCTGGTCCAGCCCCTCCCACTGTCCCCCTAGCTGCTAGGTGGCATGCTGCCCGGTTCACACGGTTCACACCGCGCTTCATCAGGCCGATGAGATGGGCAAATTCACTGGGTTGGATTTTGTGTTTTAACGCCTCAGACCTCCTGGGAGCCGGGGCGGCCTTCGGAATCGCTTCCTCCACTGGCCTGCCCAGACCTGGGTCCCAGCCATTCCCCGGGGCATGGGGCTGGTCACCCTCCCTGCAGAAACGTGCATCTGCGTGGGACTCCACAGTTAGAGCGCATTGCTGCTGCTCACTGACCTGCGCGAGTCTCCCTGAGCAACGGTTATGAATGTCACTGCCCCAAACGCAAAATCCCCGCTGGACCCCCCACCCCTCCGTTCGCCCTGCCCACAGGGAGGCCTGCGGTGTCGCCCCTGAGGGCACACCCTCCAGGGGAGGGCGCTCAGGGAAGGGGCGGGTTGGGGGGCCTCGTGCACAGGCGGGGGGAGGGGCGGTGGAGCGCGCACAGGTGCTGCGGGCCCCGCCCACTCACCTTGTGGGCTTGAGCTGGTGGCGCCAGCAGACAGCCGACCACAGCCACCACGCACAGGAGCTTCATGCTTGCCAGGCCGGGGGCAGAAGACCGGATACCTGCAGAGGGGACACAGAGTGGGAAGGGGACGGTGGCCGCGGCCGGTCCTGGGAATGCAGGGGAGCGGAGGGCTGGGCTCCAGGATTCCAGAGTCTCCGCACCCCGCCGCCAAGTGCTGCAGTCCCTTCCCCCAGTCTCCGGGGATGCCAGGGAGAAAGAGGGGGCGTCCTGGGGCCCCGGATCCCCTCCCGGGCCCGCCGATCCCCGCCCTCCGCCATCTCCGTCCGCACAGGCCGCAGGAGAATTGGGGTGCAGAGTATGGCTGCCCTGACCCCATGGTCAGGCAGTGCCCGCCACACCCGAGGCCTGGGGTCTGCCAGGACCCCCGGGACCCCTACAACACCGCACCCCTCCCCCACGTCCGACAGCTCGCCTGCGAGCGCCGCCGCTGCAGCGTTGGACCCGGCGGACCCCGCCTCTCCCGGCTTCCATTGGCTGCCGGAGCAGCCTCTCAGACGCTCCCCTGCTGTCGCCCAGGCAACAAGGCCCGCCTCCGCCTGGGCGGCCAGGCTCCCGCGCAAGGGACCGGGGGGCATTTCTCAACCCCGAGCAGACAAGAAAAGGGAGCGTCGACCCTCCAAACCTGAAACGGGAGGGGTCCGGCCCTCGTGCGCCTCCTGAGCTGCCGCGCTCGGCCCCTCGGATGAAAAAACTCGGGGTTCAGAGAGGGGTAAGCTCGCTCCGCCTGGCTGTTTTAAAGAGAAAGCATTTGGTAAACAAAAAACTCAGAACTACAATAACAATAAAAGCATATTAAAGGGCTTCGTCCTCACCACCAGGATATAAAGGATTTGGGCCCGTTTGTCCAGGGGAAGACAGACTCCGTGATTTGGGGGCAGCAGCCAGTGTGGACGCGACGTCGTTGGCCGGACAGATCTCCCACTGTGACCCATTCCGCTGACCTCTGCCCGTCTCCCAGGTTTTGGTGACATTTCCACGGTTTGGGGAGCAGAGCACTTGCTCCCCAAAGATTCGAATCACAAAGAAGGGTCAGCGTGATGGAAATACCTCTAATACGTCACATCTAACATCGTAAGACAGTTTACGGAGATGTTTGTAGATGGAGGGAGGGAGGGAGGGAGGGATGCAGGTGGACACAGAAGGTTGGACTCACGGTTCTGCACACGTGACCGCTTCCAACCAGTGGCTCCCCTCATGTTTGTGACTTGGAGGCGATTTTCATTAGCTTCCAAATGACATAGAATAAGAAAAGCAAATAAAATATTCCTTAAAGAAACCCTCTCAGGTTATCAACCACGTTTTGAAGGGTGTGGCGGGCTTGCAAAATTTGGAAGCGGGTCCGCGTCATTGTCACGAGCAGCCCACACTGCCCTCTGGTGGCCGAGGTGACATGGCTCAGGGGCGCTGGGGCTCAGGGCTCTCTGTAAGCCGCGGAAGCCTACACCAAAGGGAGGCGTACCCTGAGACTTGCCATCAGCCAAGTAAATTCTGTAATGGTCACAGCTTTGGGGTGCGCTCTCGCGGAAGTCTTTGTCTCGGCCTTTCACACTAGGAGAACAGGCTCACCCCAAGCCCAGCATTTCAGGGAGCGTTCATGGAGCTCCCGGGTCAGGCCCTGGGTGCCAGGACACCCGTGGGGGGTGGGGCTGCGATGTGTTGGGATAACTGGTCTACATCACAGAACCTTCTGTCCGGTTGAAGCAAACAGTACATCAAACCAAAGCATATCGATGGAAATCTGATTAAACAATCAACACGAATAAACAATAAAGTATCCCTCCATGTATTTGTATACGTTCATCTACATTTAGACGTAGAGTTATATCCCCCAAATGGGGTCCACCTCTATGGCCGGTCACTGTTCACGTCCTATGAATAAATCAGCCCTGCCCCTTTAATATTGCCAAGTCTGTCTTGTTCGCGGCCGCATCGTACTCCTCATCGCACGTCGTGCGTAACTGACCTGCCTCCAGCGTCCTCGTTTCCGGCTCCCTCCGCCGGCCGGATCCCGTTCCCCTGCTGTGAGCTCCCGGCAGCTCTCGCATCTAGTGTCACTCACCCACGTCTAGATGCATGCCCACCCCGCCCTCGTCGTCGTCAGGGTGCCACGTCTCCCCTCCCTCTTAGGTCGGCAGCTTCTCCCGGGCCACGCTGCCGCCCGGTCGCCTCTCTGTCTGGCTCTCAGCACGGTGCTTGGCGTAGGGCGACAGCTCAGAAAAGGTTCGAAACACACGCTAAGTCCAGATGAGCTGCTCCTCGCGTCGGAGGCTGTTCAATGTCCCCGAGATCCGTTCTCGCCCCCTGGGGCGCACGGCTGGACGGCATTCCCCTGCTGCCAGAGGATCCCAGTGGGAGAGGACAGGAAGTGACGCGTGACGTGGGACCCCAGGCTGCTACGATCTCTCCACCCATGTACACTTGTCTGTGGTCTGTCCCCTCGGGGCTGGTGGAAGCAGATAGGGTGACATCCCAGGGCTGGAGAAGAACTCTGATGGAAGAACTCTGGGTTTGCGAATGGCCACCTGAAGGAAGTCGGTCTCTCCAACCTGAACCGCCGCCCAGCTCTGCGATGGGGGGGAATACATAGTGACATACTGAAATGTGGGGGGTCATTCAGTTATTCTGCAAAACTTAATACGCCCGCGAAAAGCTTAAACCACAGGAAGAACTTAAATAGTCATCGATCGGATCTACTCCAAACGGTTACGTCGAATTGGCTGTAACATCTGAGCTGGTCGGTGGGGGCAGGTCCCGTCCTCTCTGGTGACTCAGCCGCTGGGCCCTGAGCACTAACTGTGCCGGTGAGGACGGGCCAGCAAGGCCCCTGCTCTCTGAGAGCTCACACTCTGGAGCAGAAGGTGACAAAACCACGACAAGAAGAGGGAGAGCCGTCCACAAGTGGAGGCAGAGCAGGTGCCACGCGGAGGGCGGGAGGCCGCTGGGTGACATGTGTGTTCCCAGCAGCGGGAGCAGAGGGAGCCAGCCCTGTGTACACGCAGGTATATTTAGCCCGGCGGGAGGTGCGAATGTGCTGACACTTGGAGCAGCAGCAGGTGTCTGGACAGAGGGCTGGTTAAGGAAGGAGGTCGGCGTGGCCGGAGGGAGGGAGGGAGGGAGTGTAGGAGGAGATGGGGGGGCGGGGCCCGGGCCTGGTGCTGGGGACGCATCCCTGTCTCTACCGCTGTGTGGCGACACTGCCCCACGCTGGCTGGCTTGACTGACAGACCCTTTCTGCGGACGAGGAAGGCTCGAGAGGTTGGCGCCCTGCTCAGAATCAGGATGCAGAGCCAGCGCGGACCCAGCCGTGTCCTTGAGGCTGGGACCCCGGCTGCACCGAGACCTCCCCAGGGCCTCGCTGTGGCGAGGTCACTTCCTCGACCACAGATCCCAGCAGAACTTGAACCCCGGTGTCCAGGCATCCATATTCTAGGGACAGCACACCCAGCAAGGGACACTCGGCAGTATGACATGCCCTCTGTGGTGCTCCCACTTCTCGGGGCTCTGTCACCTCTGGAAGCGGCATGGTGACAATTTTTCCAGAAGGTGTAAGCACTGGTTCAACCCCCATCCCCAGCTCCTAGGGCCACGTTCGAGGAGGTCCTCTTGGGAAGCACGAGGGGACCTTGGTCAGGCCCCTCCAGGCCAGGCCACCGCTGTGAGCTCGGTGGGCAGCCCCGTCCCCTCACGTGGGGGAGGAGGGACGGGGCGGGAGGCCCCTCTGGGCAGGAACGGGTTGCTGGGTGGTGCTGGCGGTCCTGTCACCATCACGCCCCTGGCTGGCAGGGTGGAGGGGGCTTCCTGAGGGCCCCCTTATCTGTGCCATTGGGAATCTGGAGCCCTCGGGCTGTCACATGTCCCCTGACACGGAGGTCGGAGCAGACAGTGGTGCGGGTGCGTCTGGGGTGGAGACTCAGGGGCTCGGAGGACGGCGAGGACAGGCTGAGGCTCTCCTCTTGGCTCCACGTGGCCATCAGACAGGGGCTGAGCGAGGGGCCCCCAGCTCCAGCCCCCTGCAGACAGCAGGTGGCCCACGGCACTGAGAGAGTCCAGCCAGGGTCCAGGGTGAGTGCGGGCGCCGAGCCGAGCCGACAGCCAGGCCCAGACAGTCCGGGGTGGGGAGCTTTGTTCCAGAGCTGCTCTGCTGCCCCCACCCCCACCCCGAGTCCAGCCCCCCAGGGAATCTGGGTCGCCATCTCTTCCCCCGCCTGCCCTCACTGCCCAGCCCCTTCCTGGGCCAGAGGCAAAGTCACCATCCCCATCAGGAAAGAGACTTTTATACCGTTTCTCCTCGTGTGCAGCCAGGAGTGTTTCTGCGGGTTCTGCAGAATTCTCCTGTTTTCACGCCGCCTCCCCGACCAGGTGTCCACGGGGCCCACAGCCGCCCCTCCGCCCTGAGGGTCAGCCCGAGGTCACCCCACGCCGAAGCCCCAGGAAGGCCAACGGCGTCCTCCGCCACCTCGCCACCTCGGGCAGAGCTCGAGAAAGAAAGCAGGTTCGCTGCATCGCGAGGAACGGTCCTCCGTCCGCCCTGGTTTGCCCGTAGAAGGGGAAACGCTCCGGTCGGACGCCGGGGTTGCCCCGGGGGCACATGTGACACTTGTCTTAACTGCGTGATGAAAATACCAACAGGGCTGAGAACACGATTTTCTTGGAAGACGGACGGGCGGCTGGACCTGTGAATCAGCAAACGAGCCCCAGGTGCCCGGGACGTGTCAGGCCGTGTGCCGGACGCGGACAGACAGACGGGGCCGGTGCAAAAATGGAAAGGCCAGATGCCCGCCCCCAGTGCCGAAGGGCAGCGGCGGCCTCCAGGCCCTGGCGCTGGGCGCGTGGGCGGCTGGGGGCAGCGGGGGGCGGCGGCCTCGGGGCCCTGGCGGGGGCCGCCCTGACCCAGGGGCCCCTCACCCCGGGTGGTCAGGCCCGCTAGGCCCACCCCGGGCCACTCTGCCCAGCCCGCGCCCCTCAGGGGACGCGGCGCCCCCGGCTGAGGACATTTCTGCCCCGGGCCAGCGGCTGTCACCTGAGAAGCACAGAGATTACCCCACCAGGCGACAGGCTTGTTGTAGACACAGGCGCGACTCCGGTTTCCTCCCGAGGGAGCCGTGGCCCACCTCCAGGCAGCCGCCCACCCAGCCGCTGAGCCCGGAAGGGCCTGTGGGGGGGATGGGGGAGCTGTCCCTTCCCCTTCCCTTGAGACACGGCCGTGGGGGCATCCGCCCTGCAGAGCCAGCCCCCCTGCCCCGGGCGCGGCTGGGAGCACAGGGCCTTGGGAACCGAGCCCGGCCCCAGCGGGGGTGTCCTGGCCGCTGGGCTCCAGGCTCCAGGCGCCGGCCGAGCCCTGAGGTCACCGCTGGTGTCCTTGCCAGCTGCCCTGGTCCTGCTGATCCCGGAGACATAGCGGCACGGAGGGAGTAATCCTCCGTTTACACTTACTCACTTCACACTTACGCCTCGGAGGGCCAGCCCTCGGGGCCGGCGGGGCTGGCGGCTTTGCAGGCTTTCCGCCCCGGCCTCTCGAGGGCCCAGCGGTCCGAGCTGCCACTCACCCCGCGAGCGTCCGCCCGGGCCGCGGTTTTCCCACTGCCCGGCGGGGCACAGCGACCTCCACGCACCTCACCGCCTCTTAAGGACCAAAGAGAGACCCAAATAGTGTTTGGGGTGGAAACGGGGCAGAGGCTCCGTCTGACAACCGCACGCCGGCCCAGGAATGCGGCTTTGTTCGTTAAAAAGTGTCACTGATTAGAAGGAAACCAGCCCAACCGCTCGGTCGGGAGGGCGGAAGGCAGGTCGGGGGGACGTGGGCGAGGGCTGCCGGTCAGGGGTCCGGCTGGGGCGGCGGGCCGGGCTGTGGCTGTCCAGACCGCTGTCCTCTGCTGCCACTCAGCCCGGAGCTTGGAGCCCAGCCCCTCACAGAACCGACGGGGACCCAGGCCCAGACAGAGCGGGGGCCTGCCCCAGGGCACACGGCTGGTGGCCAGGGCCAGCTCCGGCTTCCCCTGAGGCTTCTCCGACTGTCCCCAAGGGTTAAGGCGTGAGTCCTCCTTCCAGAGCCCCCTAGCGAAGCCACCGTCTCCTACGGTGTCTCTCAGGCTGGGGGAGGCGGGGCTCAGCCTGGGACAGGGACAGCCACCGTCTTTGGGGGACAGGCAGGGCCACCAGGGAGTGGGGGCGCTGCCTTCTGTTACCCCCGAGGCCTGAAAATCAGCCCCAGGAAGGAAGCGGGGACTAAGTGTCTCTGAGGTGACATGCGTACCTGGTGTCTTGCTCGTCCCAGCTGTCCCCTGGGTGTCCCAAGGTGAGTGAGGTGAGGCCCCGCCCCCAGCGTCAGGAGAGAGGGGGAGGTCTGGGGGCTCCCCCTGCCTTCGGGATCCAGCCCTCCGGCCATGGTGCTCCCTGTGGATGTTTCCTGCGAGGGGCAGCCGGGCGGGCTGCTGGCCAGGTCAGAGGCTCCAGGCGTCAGTCCCCTGGTCTCCTTCCCGGCCACCCACAGAGCCCCGAGTCTCGGCGACCACAGGTCTCTAACCGGACACCCTGGGCCCTGTTGGGTCCACTCAGGGTCAGGACCAGGACTGCAGTGAACTGGCCACCTGGGCCTCCCGCCGGAGTCCTCTCCCTTGGGGCGAGCTGTCTACGGCCACACCAGAGCCCACGGGCAGCGCCGGGCCTGCGACCGGGCAGCTGGCGTCCGTCTGGAATTCAGGGGTTTGTGCCTCTGATGGGGTAACCTCTGAGGTGTTCTCGGGGAACTGCGGGAATGCGCCTGGCTGGCAGCTCAGCCGGGCCTTAGCTATAAGCAAGACGTGTTTACGGGGTATTAAAAATAGATCGCGAGCAAATATGTCATTCATTTTCTCGTCCTGGCCCTTGGCCTCTGGTCGCGCACGTCCCAGGGGACCTCGACACCGGGGCTCGGTCTGGTCGAGTCCCTGTGACTCCAGGGGCTCCTCCCCCACCCCGCACTGCCATTCTCCTGGGCTCGTCTCGCCTCTGCTCCTCGCCCGAGCACGCCCCTGGCAGGAACGCCGACCCAGCAACGAACGGCCTGGGCAGCTCGTGAGACGCCAGAGCTCAGAGGTTCCAAATGTCCCCCAAACAGGCTAGGGCCCCCGCCTGCAGGTGGCTCAGTGGGGGAGACCCTCCTCAAGTCTGACGCTGGCCTCGGAGGGCGAGCAGCTTGACCCCGGAGCCCGCAGTCCTGAACCGGGCGCCCCCTTCCCATCCTGCCCACCATGGAGTCACTCGTGAATACGTGGCGTCCTTGGTCCGCTCGGGTCTCCGCCTCAAGGATCCATCTCCTGGCACGACACCCAAGGATGAGTCGTTCCTGGGCAGAGCCCAGGATGGGGCGCTGTGGGGACAACCCGAGAGGGAGGACATCCTCTCCTTGGGGCAGTCGTGGGGACGGTGTCCGAACGTGTGCGGGCAAGACGCGGGCCACAGCAGATGGACAGCGCGTCCAGGGGGCCTAGGCAGGAAGCTTTCTGGCAGAGAAGGGCCTTCCACAAGCTCGGAACAGCGGGCGCTCGACAGACAGACAGGGGTCCCGATTCAGGGCCGAGTAAGCGACCTTGAAAGCAGGCTCAGAGGCCGCAGAGGGCCTTCGTCCAGAAGCGTGAGGACCACGTCCTCGGGGGTGCACCGGACAGGGACAACAATGCCATCAGGAGGATTTCCTCTTTCCCCATCAGACCAGGCAAGCGGGGAAGGACTCGTGACCTTAGGGCCGAGCCTCCTGGCACCAGAGGTGTGTGTGCACACGCGCGTAGCACAGCACACGGCCCCGGCGATGGCGGTCCCCGCGTCCCCTCCCTGGCTTCTCGGACAGAATCTCCCACCTCCCCTCTGCTCGAGCCACCCCCGGGCTCAGGCCCGCGGGGAGTAAACACGGTGCGTCAGGCGGGGGCTCCCCCCCCATTCCAGTAACACCGCCACCCCTTTTATTAAACGAGGAAGCTGATGTCCAATCAGTGTAAGAGCAGGCTAGTCATATGACGAGGAAATGTTACTATAATTGCAAATTACAGCTGCAACTCTTTGCACAGTTGCAAATCCTGGGGTAGACCCTCCCGCCCCCGCCTGCCACTTCTTCTGGAAGATCATAAACCTCCACCGGTGTAGACCGGGAACACAATCTTGTTGGCAGCTCAAGTCCCTTCCACCAAGTTCTCGAGTTTCATTTTTCTTAGCGCGTGGTCTCGGTCCTTCTAGCCTACGTTCCTTTTCCACGGATCTCAGAAAATCAGCCGGGAAAACGAAAACGTGTCTGTCTTTAAATTCTTGCGCCGCCCGCAATGTCAGGGCAGGTTTTCAACCCCGTGATGTTTGCAGATAAAGCTGAGGGTGACACCCTAGGAGGCCTGAGATGGCATCTGCTCCCGGTCTCCCGCAGAGAGGTGGCTCAGGGCCGGTTCGGGAGGGGCGGGTGACAGCCAGCCTTGTGGGGTCGGTGGCACCGTCGCGGGGGACAGGGTCCGAGGGGCACCCCCCCCCCACTCACCCCATGGTTCAGCTCACACCCATGCGACGAGAAGACACGGCAGGGAGGGCCCGGGAGGACTCCGTCCAGCACGCACACGGACACAGAGTCGCCGCGTCCGAGGTGGACGCGGGCTGGACGGAGAGCAGCCCTCGGGTGCTCGGGCTGCCGGCCCCGTGGAGCCACCGAGCTGGCGCCCCGTCGCGCTCCTGGTCTGGTTTCTCCGGGAGCACCAGCCAGTCAGCGGGCGGCAAAGCCCTTTTCCTCCACGGGCATTAATGGGTCCAGCCGCCCCTGTCAGTCTCCCGGGGGCCAGCGTCTAACCACCTCGGTGACAGGTGGCCCCTGGGGTGAGGCCTGTGGCGGAGCCCGGACGCTGCCCGGAGCCTTTCCCAGAATCAACTGCAGGGAGAGTGGCGGGCAGGGGACCTTTAGGGGAAGGGACGTGGGGACGGGGGCGGCGCACGCTCTGGGTCCTGAGGTCCCTGGTGGATGCCGGCTGGGCATTCGGAAGAGACAGCACCAAATGGTGTCCCTGAGCTCACAATCCAGACGGGTTTGTCACCTGTCCTCGTGACTGGGGCTACCTGTGCCCCCGGTGGGATTTTCAGGCCCCTTTCTCTCTTTCTGGAGGGGTCTCCCTCCCTCCCTCCCTCTCCTCCTGTCTCCTCTGGTTCTCCGGGAGAAAGCTCGCAGGAGAAGGGGACAGGGCCGCAGTCAAGACGACCTCAGTCTCTCTCGTTCTGCGGACGGGAGAAACGCAAGGTCGGGGGCGAGGAGTGAGGAGGCTCGCGCCCAGCTCTGCCGCTGCGTCCGACCCTCACCGCTCCCCGTCCAGCCCCCGCTCCGCCAAGCGCAGGCGGGACTGTCACCTTCCGGGACGGCCGTGGCAGGGCAGGTGCCCTTTGTGTGGCCCAGTGCGGCGTCTGGCCCGGGCTCAGGGCCCTGCGCTGTTTTCCCGGGGAAGGTCACTGGCTGGACCCTGGCTGCGGCGTGCGCCTCCTGGAATGTCCCCGGCATTCATCTGGAGCCACGTTTGAGAAGGGACCTGGGCGGGAACCGAGGGCAGGGAGCACGTGGGGGAGAGCCAGGAGAACGGTGTTTATCTGAAGCCACACGTCCCCACGGCGTGGCTGCCCCCTTCCTCCCAACCCCCGTGGAGACAAGAGCCTCGCGGACCCCCAAACGGAGTTGTCACGCTGGTTTGTCGTGACCGCTGTCCCCAACGGCTATTTCCCGTTTCTGCCCTGGTGTCTGGGTTTGAGACCATCTGGGCACTCGATGGTGTTGGGACCGTTTGCGTCTCCAATTCTGGGGTTTCTTTCCTGAAGCGAAGCCAAACGAGGGGAGCGGCTGACTCCCCGGGTGTCTCTGGTGCTCGCCACGCCCCCGCTCTGTGCCGCGCTGGGAGGGCGGTGGCTTTGGGGTCTGTGTAACAACTCGGTGACGATGCAGTCTTGCCTGATGCAAGGAAGGGTCCCTCTGTTCCCCGACACCCCGCCCCTCAACGTCCAGGCCCCAGCTTCCAGGCCGTGCTCCTGGGGGGCTGTGTGAGTCCCAGTCTGGGCCTCCTGTCCCTTCAGATGGAACCTCTCTCCCCATCCTCCAGTGTCACTCCACAGACACGGGTGGGCGCCCTCCCTGTCACCATCACAGCTATGAAGAGGCCTCCAGAGACGCCCTCGCAGAATTGGTGCGAGTGTTGGGGAGACCGCGTCACCCCAGTTACTCGGGGGACTCAGGGGAGCCACCTACAGATTCCCGGGAAGGGGGGCATCCATTCAAGGAAGGAGAGACAAGCACTGTCCTCAATGCAGTAAACAAAACGGAATCACTCTGTCACGGGCTTTGCGTTTCCAAGGGGGGCGAGGAAGGACACAGCCCCACCTGCTGCCAGTAAGCGCCAGGCACTTCGCTTTGGAGGGCCACGGAGGTCCCAGCGGAGGGACGAGGGGTGGCGAGGCGCGAGGCCAGGCGGCTCACACGCACCTCCCCGCAGCGCAGCTAGGCACCCTAAAAGCAACGATGGAATGACACGGTGGGACAGGGGCCCCGCCAGGCCCCCGCTGCGGGCGCTCAGCGCCGGTCCCCGTCTCCCCGGCACAGCGAGCTGGCTCTCCGCCAGCCACGCGGAGGCCGACGCCATTTGCCAGTGACCTGGCCGCGGGGACGGGGACTCTCGCGGCGCTGGGCTGGGCCGCTGTCACGGGGAGGGTGTGACAGGGGCTGTTCCCCCGCACCCTCTGAGGACGAGGGTGGTCTCCCGCCCAGTCCCCGGGACCGGGGCGTCTCCTCCAGGTCCCCAGGGGGGAGACCCAGCCGCCCTTCCTCCCCGTGGCCGGCCGCCCAAGGACGCGAGGCGCCCAGCAGGGCCGGGCCCTCCCGGGGCGTCCAGGCCGCCGGGCACAGAAGGCGTTCCAGCCTGATCTCTCCCATCAGCTGCTGGGGATGCGAGAGGTCGGTGCCAGGGGGAGGACAGCTGGACGTGGGGAAGGAGCCACGGCGCCCTTGGCACCGAGGCAGAGGGGCTGTGTCACCGGCGTCGCCCCCAGGGTCCTGTCTCTGCCAGCCAGCGGCAGCCAGCGTTCCCAGGGACCAGTGCTGTCCGCTTCCGGCCGCGATTTCCACCTAAGCTACTGAAGGCAGGGACTGGCTCGCGCAACGGAGCTGGCATGGGGGTGACGATGTCACCTCTGACCCAGACCGGAGCGCTGGGAAGGCCCCCGGAGAACTGGCTCGAGTGGCAGCCTGGAAACTTCCAGAAGGGCCTGGACTGAGGCGTGGGCAACGCCTCACCCACTTCCCTACCTGCTGTGCATCGCACGAGCCACGCCAGCGTCCGGCCCAGGACCCGCCGCTCGGCCGAAGGGTCCCCCTCGGTGCCAGGCACAGAGATGCCACTGCTCCAGGTGGCAGAGGCTGACCCCCCTCGGGCCCCACCTTTCCGTGACGAGAGGTGCTCCAGGGTGGCCTGCTGGCCATCTCAGAGAAGGCGGATTGCACCCCGTCACTGCACCCCCCCAGCTCGGACAAGCCTCACGGCCCTGAGGTCGGAGGTCGCGTTCTCAGGCGCCCCCCCAGAGCTCACCTCTGCAAAGCCCCTTCGCGCCCCCCCGCCAGCCCCACAGCTCCCGGCGCCCTGTGGCTCCCTCCGGCCCGGAGCTGGCATCTGACACCCGTCTGCCCCGCAGGACCACGGGGCCCCCTGGGGCGGCCTGCGGCTGCCTCTCCTTCGTGTCCCGGGACGACACAGGGGTGAGGGGGACGCCTGAACGCCCACAGGCGTGCAAGGACACACACATGCGCACACACGCCCCCAGTGTGCGGTCACACGGCCCCCGAGAGCAGAGCAGACTGGCTCTGTGCGAACGAGGACGCGTGACTCTCGTTGACCCCGCGTCCTCCTGCTCAGCTCGAGTCCCCAATCATGTCTCGCTCACAGTGGCAACAAACTAGTCCTCTGTCCTCAAGGAGGGAACAGGTGTCTCTCCCTAGACGCAGAGCAGGTGGCCTCAGCACCTCGCCTCCCTCTGAGCCTCACCTGCCCGCCACGCTGCTGAGAACAGCTGTTAGGAGCCGCCCTAGCCCCGGTTCTCAGCTCTACCCCCCTCCATCCATCCAGCCCCTGCCCAGCCGGCCGGGTCGCCCCTTCGACCCCCAGAAAGCTCGCCTCATCCCGGGAGGTCTCCTGGCTACGCCCCACGGCTCCGCCTGAGACGAGGCCCCCGTGTCCCTCTGGGTCTGTGACTGTCTCCCAAAACATGTGGCCCGTTCGGGGCTGCTTTGGGCTGTGATGCACACGAGGGCAGTGGCTCTGTGTGTCTGTGAGCCTTGTAGTGTCCTGGGTCCCAAGGGGTCAGCTTAGCTGACGAACTAAGGATTCGGATAATGGCGACTCATCGAAACGAGGCTTAGCGAGGCCGGTCTGGTGAAAAGCGGGGTGCTCTGAGACAGGGCAGGGGCCCTGGAGGGCCGATGTCCCCGGGACCCCTCCGCCTCTGACCTCGGAGGCTCTGCCCGCAGGCCGGCAGGCGTTGACCCTGCCAGGCCGGGAGGACGGAGGCGGGGCCAGTGGGAGGGGCAGAGGGAGGACCAGGCTGCCGCGACCTACATCTGCCCCAGCCCTGCCTATCCCCGCTCAGTCCCTGCAGAGCCTCTGGCAGCCGGGGCCCCTGGAAGCCGGGAGGGGGAGCCGGCCGGCCTGCCGAGCCCCCAGGTGAGCGGGCCCTGCACACCTGGCTTGTCACCGGGCAGGGGGAGAGCCCAGGCGGAGATGCCTGAGTCTCTCTGAACTTTGCACCCGAGACGAGACGGGGGCAGCCCAAGACGTCCCCTGCAGGGAGCACTCCGGTGACCCTGTCCCAGGGCTTCTGTCCTGGCTCTGAGTTTCCCGGCTTTGCTTGGCCTGGAGTGTGAAGCAAGCGATGGCCAAGCCACGGATCTGACGCGCGGCCTCTGGGTGGGGGGGCGGCTTGACCCCCACGCAGCCTGGGGGCCCCTCCTGGCGCTCCCTGCCCCGAGCCCTCCCGGCTGAGGGGCCGGGGGCAGCAGGCACCTGGCCCCGGGGGCGAGCGGCGGTGAGGGCTGGGGCGGGGGTGCAGGCCTGGGGGGGGCAGTCTCGCTGGGAAAGGCTGCAGGGCCAAGGGGGGGCGCACACAGCTGCTGTTCGGTGCTGAGGGGAACCCCGGCTCCTCTGAAAGGGGGTTGTGTGGGCGACGGGCTTCGCTGCCTCCTGCTGAGCCCTGGTCCCCCCACTCGCCAGCCAGGCAGAGCGCCTGCCGGGGGCCGTTGACCTTGCACCGAATCTGGTTTCTTCCCGGAGGCAACGGAGGTCCCGGGGGGTGGGGGCGATGGTATAGCAGAGAGGGCCCCCCCCCGAGTCCCCGTGGGGGTTCTGCGCTTCTCGCCCTCCACAGCTGGGACCTGCAGGCGGGAGGTGGGGGAGAGGACGGGCTTCGTGTGCCCTCTTCGTGGGGGACAAATGGCCACATAAGTGACAGAGCGGGCGGTGACTCAGAGTGCAGAGCGGGAACCCCGCCGGGTGGGGTCCTGGGCGGGCGCCAGACGCCGCCCCGGGCCGCGGGTGGGACGGGGGGCCCCTCTCCGGCCAGCTTGGCGGCCGCCGTCCCTCGTGACGCCGTGCCGGGCGGCCGTGGTGACCGCTGCAGAACGCCGCGGGCCCCGTGACATTCCAGCGCCCCGGGGGGCCGCGGCCGGGCGGGCGCGGGGCCGCTGCGGGCCCAGAATGCCAGCGGGTGGGCAGCTGCGAAACGGGAGACGCTGCGCGGGGAGGAATGTGCCCCGTCATGTGTCCATTCTGGGGACAGGAAACGGAGTCTCTGAAACTAAATGCCCTGGCCACGTGCCAACCCTGGGGGGGGGTCGGGGGGTGCAGAACCCCCTCCCCTCCAGTTCAGGGCTCTCTCCCCCCGCATGCTGGGGGCCACGCCCCTGGGCCACGGTGGACCCCGGGACGGAGGGCATGGGGGCGGCGGTGGGCGTCGGGACAGGCGGGGGCTCCCGTGTGCCTGACGTATAACTCGCTGGCCCCAGAGGGGCAGGTGGATTCACAGCGACCCCACCGTCTTGGGCCGACGGGAGCTGGTGAGCAGCCAGCTGGGGCGTCTCCCTGCCGCCCCGGTGGCTCGGAGGGTCCAGTCCGGCTGAGGCGGGGAGGGAGACGCTGCCGGCCCCTCCAGGGAGCCCGTGTGTCCCCAGGAAACTGCGTCAGGAAGAGCCCTGTGCGCAGGAGCTTGCCTTCCTGCGTCTGGCCCTCCGCCGGGGGGCCCGGCGGGGGGCCAGGCCACCAGCCCCTGCAGGCTCAGCCCCACGCCTCCTTCCCCTGAGAAGGGCAGCCTACCCCTCCCCGTCTCGGGACGTGGGTGGTGCTGGGGCCAGGGAGCCGCAGGAGGCCCGCCGGTGTGGTCAGCTGGGGTCCGACAAGCTCTGGGGGGGCAGCGACTCCACCAGGCCCACCCCGGACACCGGCCCGGGCGCTCACTGAGGCTGCGGGAGCGGACGGGGGACACCAGCTGACCGCCCAGAAGCAAGTCCGTCCTCTGTTCTCAGGAGACCCACGGCCGAGCTCGAAGCCCTAGAGAAGGCCGGCGGCCATGGCAGGTGAGAGGCTGGCTGACCGCTGCGCCCTCGCAGGGTGGGGGCGGGGAGGGGGGCTCGGGGACCCGGAGCTCACCCGTGTCTGCTTCTCTCAGCTCCTGGTGGGCTCTGATTTGTTTTCGGGGAGGAAGGGTGCAAAGCCCCCCGGGGGAGGAAGGCTTTCCCAGTCCCCCGGCTCCTGCTCTTCCCCAGGACCCCCCTCCAGGGTCTCCCCAGGGTGCCCCGCCTGCTCCCCAGGGCTCCATGGGGGGTTCAGAAGTGAGGCTCAGAGGCAGGAGAGCGAGCGGGGGCCGTGCTCCCTGGTCAGAGGGTGAGGGCTCCGCTGTGGGGAGCGCCCGTGAGGGAGGAGCCAGGGCCCACCTTCCTTCTGCCGCCCCCCCAGGGAAGATCCCCAAGAAGTCCTCCTTGTACGGGGTGAAGATCTGGCAGCTGGTGGAGGACATCCCGGACGGCTGCAGCACGCCCGACTTCCAGCAGAAGCCCGTCACCCTGGCACTGCAGGAGGGTGAGGCCCGGGCGGGGGGCGGCCGAGGGGGGCGCCTGCTCCCCACCCGCAGCACGTGGCGGGCGGGGGGCGGTCCGGGGTCCTCCCCGACCCACCTCCCCGCCACACCTGGGAGCAGTGACAGGGACAGAGGACGCCAGGTTGGGGACCAGGAGCGCCGTGGCATTTCTGGTGCCCCTCCCCTCTCCCTGCCTCCAAGCAGCTGCTGCAGGGGGCACGGCTCAAATGGGGTGAGGGAGGCTGAAACCGGGCGAGTTAGGTGCAAACTGGGCGAGTGAGGCGCAGATCTGGTGAGCTGGGGCCCTCCCGGCCATTGGGTCCAGCACCCATGCACCCCCGTCCCCGGCGCCCGCTGGCTGTGCTCGGGAAGCCCCATCTGGAAGTCCCCGGCAGGGGGTGGGGGCTCCGGCTGGGGCGTGGGGTGTGAATCGGCGGCTTCCCCAGCACGGGCCCCGGCGATAAGTTCAGTCACAGCCTTCTGGGAGGAAACCGTGACACGCTGTCTAAATCCGACCCCTGGTCCACGCGACGAGGCCGTGGGAAACCATTCGGGGGAGGGCGCCGGGGTGTGGTGTGCTCTCCGCTGGCCGGTCCTCGAGGGGGGCAGCCCCCTTTCTTCCGTGTGAAGCCCTCAGTCTCAGGACCAGCTCCCGCGGGCACCGAAACGGCCTTGCTCTCCACGCCTGTCACACCCACCCGGAGAGTGACACGGAGACACTGGGGCCATCGCTCCCCAGTCCAGGGAC
>PVKZ01007685.1:0-20980 GCA_004027375.1 Macroglossus sobrinus | reverse complement strand
TGTATTATTTCTCTGCCTGGGCATTAATAGAAGTGTATTATACTTTTTTTCTAGAGAGAAGATTTATTATATAAAGGTCTCTCTTTAGCCTGTTGCAAAGAAGACATTTTTCTTCTGGTTTCCAGTAGGTGAGATCTAGCCTCTTGGATCCCTGCTTTATATAAAATCTTAATAATGCCTTTTTTTCATTATAGATATTCGATCTTGCTCGCTACCCTCAGTCTCAGTCCTTGTCAGAGTTAGCAACAGTTTCAGTAACGTTTGCTCAGATTTCCCTGGGGCTCCCTGAGGATATGGTGGGAGTGGCCGTCTAGGTTGGGGGATGAGGGCTGTGGCTCAGCTTCGTGTTTTGTCACCGCAGCTGGTAATAATCAAGTGTTGCTTCACAGCCATCCACACTTCTCTGCTTTCCCCACTTCTCTACCTTCCCCACTTCTCTGCTTTCTGCCCTGTTCCTTGAGCATTGCTGCTGTGTGGAGCTCACAGCTCTCTCAGGCAGAAATGTTCAGGGAACCTGCCGCATCTTCTTCCCTCCTCCTGCAAGGAGCTCTGACTGCGAAAGTCTACAACCCAACTCCCGGAGTTCTGACCTATGGTCGCTTTTATGCACAGATCCCATGCTCAGACGTGCTGTTATGCAGGCTAGGTGTTTTTTTGTTAAGTTTTAGATGTTCAGCCTATTGTTTCAAGGGAAGAGAACTGGGGATATCTCTCACTCCGTCATTTTCTTGATTTTTTATTTTTAAAATGAAACAATGATATGATATTTATGTTAAAAGTGTCCTTTTCTTACAGATACATAGTGTCTAAAATTTACTTTAAAATAATCAAGCAAAAAAATGGAATAAAATTTTAAAAATAATAATATAAAATAACCCAGCAGCAGGGGTTGGGTAGAAAACTGTGGGGGAGGGGAGAGGAGGGATAAAAAGGAAACAGGATTGGCTACACTTGATCACTGGTCAAGCTGGGTAATATATACTTGGGGGCAGGATTATACTATTTTCTCTATTTTTAAGTATGACTTCCTCTACATTAAAAAAAATAAAACAAATAAAATTAAATGTTTGCAAGAGTTTGTTTTTCAAACTCTGGTAATTTAGAGAATACTCTAAAGGACTTGTAGTTGGTTGGCTAATCAGGCAAAAGTGAGCACTCATGCTGGAAAGTGGCCTACCAGCCTTGAAAATTCTGTGTGCCATGGTATTGTTAATGTTTTAAAGAATGAAAAGAGAACAAATGTTAGTTTGGAAAGTCAGTTAAGTAGAGTTTAGTTAAGAGAGCTGCTATGAAAAAAAGAGAAAAGGCTGCCATTGTATTTTTGAAGAAATAATATATTAGCTTTTCTGTGGTAACAAACATCCCCCTTACCCTAATCTCGGTGACTTACAATAGTACGCATATTTCATTCACATTGCATGTTGGTGTTTGTGAGCAGTAGTGGTGGCTCCGCTTCTCATTTCAGGACTAGCTGGAGGAGCAACCCCTGTTTTGGACAGGCCACTCTCATGGCAAAGGGAAACAAGCAAGAGAGAGAGGCGAATCATCTAGTGGCTCTTAAAGTGTTTGCTTGACTGTGGTATATATATTACTCCTGCTCACATTCCAGTAGCCAACGCAAGTGTCATTTTGCCAGTGGGTGAGGAAGTACACTCTACCTTTGTGAAGGCACTACTAATTACACATATAATCCTTTTACAGAGAAGAGGGCAATGATTGAATCAATAATCTAGTTGTCTGCATATTCTAAGATGTTAACTATTGCTGCAGTAGAATATAGAAATATTGCTGTCATTTTTCCATTTTCACAATTTCCATTTTTCAATTATTTATATAATTTTTATAATTGAAGATCTATTCTACTAGAGTGAATCATAGTGTTCATTATCTAGCCTGTAATATATTGGAGAGATTTGCCGACTATGAAAATCACACCATTCACTTTGCATCAATCAATCTGTTTGCTTGATTTGTTTTTGACAGAGCCCAGACTGCTTTGCCTTCACCTTTACTGCATTTATGGCTGAACCCTGAACACTTATGAGCATTAATAAAAACGTATGTATGAATGAGACTGACATGTACTACATATTCATAAAGAATTCTGAATTATGTGCTATTTCTGTTTATAAAATTTTCATCAAAACAATAAAAACATATGGTTTTATTTATAGTATTTTATTTAGTAGTTCACTTTTTTGCTACAAAAAGAATAAAATTTCTTTTTAGGAAGTTACAAAAATATATAAAAGCAAAAACCGGAGGGGAGAGGAATGGCGTAGACAAGAGGCTCTGTTCATCCCTCTGGCCACCAAATCAAAGTTGTAATGGAAACAAGGAGCAGCAGCAAGTAAAAATTGCCTGAGATCTAGATGAACAAGCCATACAACTAGGAGGAAATCCAAAAAATCACCCTGCAATGTCAGAAGGTAGGATGAGGTGAAGATGTGGGGCTGCCTGATCTCGAGTGGCTGAGTGAGACATAGGCTGCTGCAGTGGCAAAAGCCTCTTAAAGGGGCTGTGTCTGCAAGCGAATTTTAGAGGTGATGGACCTGCTTGCTCTGAGTACCAGTGCCGATTCAGCTGCACACAGAGAGCATCTGGGACTTACAGGGAGGCATTGTTAGAGTGAGAGCTGAGATGAGACTCGCTCTGTACAGAAGTGCCAGCGGTATCCTGTTTCCTGTTGAGCCCAACCTTCTACCAGTGCATGGACACAGCGCTGACATAGCCAAGCTGTCATCAAATTGGATAACAGGTTGCTCTGTTTGGAGGATTTCCTGAAACTCCATCTCCCTCAACTCGCAGCCCCACTCAAGCCATATCCAGGTGTATCCTCAGTGAGTCAGGTGCTCATTGTTGAGCAGCACCTAGACTCACACTGGAGACAGCTGGCCTTGGTTTCTAGTGTGGCCTTTTAAGACAACTATAAGCACAGCATCTGTGAATTGCTTGCTGAATCTTAACAGGTGGTCCCAGAGGAGCACAGGCTTGGGCTAAGTTTTGCCTGCAGCTGAACCCCTCTCAGGACTGTGCCACTGGACACCTACTTTACAAATCTACACTAATAAGACCAGGAGACTTAGAAGCTTTGCTTAGTACATAGAAACAGATATGGAAAAGCAGCCAAAATGGGAAAGCAAACAGAAACCATACGAGAGAACAGAACAAAGATCCAGATATAATGGAGTCAAGTACTCTAACAGATGCAGAGTTCAAAACACTGGGTATAAAAGTGCTCAATGAAATTATGGGAAGTGTAGATATATTCAGTGAAAACTTCAACAAAGAAATAAAAAACATAAAAATGGAAATGGAAATTATAAAAGGGAACCAGTGTAAAATGAAGAAAACATTATGTGAGATGAGAAGTATATTAAATGGAATAAACAAAAGAATAAACAAAGTGACTTAAAAAAAGGATAAAATGCCCTATCTAGAGGATGAGAAAGCCAAGGACACTCAATCAGAATGGCAAGAGATAAGATGCCAAGACTATAAAAATAATTTAAGGAGCATATTGGACACTATTAAGGGTCAAAATATCTGTCTGATTGGCATACCTGAAGGAAAACAAGATGTTAAACAGTCATTTGAAAAAATAATGATGGAAAATTTTTCTAACTTGGTGAAGGAAATGGACATAAAATCCCAGGAAGCTCAGAGAATCCCAAAAAATAGGGATCTAAAGAGACCCACACCAAAACACATCATAATTAAAATTCCAAAGGTTAAATACAAAGAAAGAATATTAAAAGCAGCAAGAGAAAAGCAGATAATCACTTACAAGGAAATACCCATCAGACTGGCAGCTGATTTCTCAAAATAAACCATGCAGAACAGAAGGGCTTGACACAAAATATTCAACGTGACAAAGACCCAGGATCTACAACCAAGGACACTTTATCCACAAAGCTATCATTTAGAGTTGAAGAACAGATAAAGAGCTTCCCAGACAAAAATAAGCCAGAGGAATTTATCACCAACACGCCAGTATTACAGAAAATGTTGGAGGGACTTCTTTAAGAAGAAAAAACATGTATCAAAAATAGGAATAAAGAATGGTAACAACTACATTCCTATCAATAAGTACCTCAAATGGAAAAAAATTAAATGCTCCAACTAAAAGATAGAGTGGATGAATGGAAAGATAGACAAGACCCCTACATGTTGCCTATAAGAGACTCACTTCAAATCAAAAGACACACACAGACTAAAAGGAAGGGGATGAAAAAAGATATTGCTTTGATGGACCTGGAAGGTATTTAAGTCAGATAGAGAAAGATAAACACTATATGGTTTCACTTATAAGCAGAATCTAAGGAATAAAAAGAACAAACTAATCAAAAACAGACTAACAAATATAGTGGACAATTTGGTGATGGACAGAGGGGGTTTTGGGGGACTGGAAGAATGGGGTGAAGGGTTAAAGAAGTACAAATTAGTAGCTGAGGGATGGTCACAGGGATGGGAAGCATGGCATAGGAAATGCATTAGCATTAATATGTTAGCTAGGTGGGCGATCGGGGAGGGCAGGAGCAATAGGGGGGATCATTTTGTGAACTATATAGATGTCTAACCAAATATACTTGAAACTAATTAAGATAAATAAATTTTTTTAAAAGCAAAAACCAATAAACAAAATCACTCTCTCACCACTCAAGATAACCACTAATCTCAAGATAACCACTGTTAGCATTTTTGTGGATACATTTTTGGTGATATTTCTACCACATGTAAATATATAAAAAGTGATCCTATTGTAATTGACTAGTTTCAATTAGCAATATGATGTGACTATTTCTCTATGCCATTAGGTATTATCCTACGTTATTAATGGCTATACAATATCTCATACTATGGAAGCAGCATAATTTATTTAACTGGTTCTCTAATATCAATCATTCTATTATAAATTTTCTTATAAATAAATAATGTCAAACATCCACAATTAATTATAGACCAGCTTTCTAGGATCAGAAATTCTGGAGCAAATGATTATGAACAATTTTAAGGGCCACATATTGAATTATATTTTTAAAAAACACTCAAAATCTTTGTATTTTTGGAAACTAACATGATTGTGGATCATCTGTGCTATCAGTCTTCCTGCATTCATCAGTTCTCTAGAGAAGAACAAAGATATTACCCAAAGAACTTTCACTTTCAGAAATAATGAACTGGATAATTCAGAACTAACCTTCCACTGAAGTAATTTTAAAAAATCATATGAAACATAAAAAGTCTCTTTCTAAAAACATTAAAAAGCTGACAGGTAGTGAGGAATTACTTTGCCAATTATTGGCAAAGCGAAATATCCTAGAGAAGGTGAAAATCCAGAAAGGAAATCTCAGTATTTGGGCCATTTTGGTCAATCAAAAGAGGTAGCTCAAAGGTTGCAGAAGCTAGTGAAATATAAGCTAAAATTTAAGGTCTTCCAAGGTGGAGGCCACTCTGGAAAACCACCTCATGATCAGGGTTATAATCCTAATTGCCTGCATCCTACAATTATAAGTAAACTGTAAGTAACTCTCTCCTATATTTCAGCTCAGTTTCAAGTAATCTGGATGATTTAGAAAAATCTGAAGCACTGAAAATGAGTAAAGTAGTCCTGGATTGCTAATGCCCCTATACGTTTGCAAAGGTAAATAAAATTTTTTTCTGTAAGGAGATAATATCCTTCTCTTAAAATTACTTCAATAAATTTTTCAAGTACAATTTCCACATACAATAAAAAATAATCAGACATATGAGGAAATAAAATAAGAATAACAAAAGTCAGAATGAACAGTAGATGATAGAAAGAGATTCACGGATACTACAGATAGTGGAATCATTAGACATAAACAGGTCTTGGGGAGCTATCTTTCTATGGCCATTGGGATAAAAACTGAACTTAAAAACTTTAGCAAAAAAAATAGAAACTAAAAAAAAAATTAACTACTGCCCGTCTATCTGTCAGTCCACCTGCAGCATGAGTGATCTTCACTTCTACAACCCATCAGTAACTGGCTCCAGTGCAATTAAATCCCAGCAGAGTGAGGTGCCCCGCATCTTGGATGGGAAGCACATCCAGAGCCAGCTGGTGGACATCTCCCAGGACAACGACCTGCAGGATGAGATGCGAGTTTTGGTAAGCAACTCCATGGCCACCCCACCCAAGATTGTCAATGGGGACCAGTACTATGGGAACTGTGAGCTCTTTGTGGAGGCTATGGAACAGAGCACACTGCAGAAGTTTCTAAAACTGGCCTGAACCAAGCCAAACCCTCCCACTAGACTTTACCATCACATTCCTCCAGCCATCGCTGGCCATGAAGAACCTTGTGACCAACTCCCTATTATTCCTAACCTGACCTTGGAGCCTCTCTCCCAAATCCAGCCTCTCCTCCTCCTCCATCTAACTGTAGCCCCTCTCTCCTTCAATCAAAGGCAACATGCCTTACCCAGTACTCTCAGAAGTTGTTTTAAGCAACAATCCAAGTGCTGGCTGTCCTCAGCCTGGCCCTGTGGCTTCTGCCCTGCCTGGCACTGGCTGATGGGCACCTTCATTGTTTCCATTAACTAGAGCTTTGCCAAAGGCTCTGCAATCCCCAACCCAGGAGCACCCTAGAGACTGTTAAATGTCCCATTCCTTTGAGAAAAATAAAGAAAAATTTAAAAACTGAAAACATACTAATGCATATTAATAACTCTAGGTGTGAGCCTAAAAACAGACTAAATAAAAAAAGATAGCTTTGAAGAATCCATTCATAATGAAGCACAGAGACAAATGGATAGCAACCCAGAAGAGAAGGCTAGAGACAGAGAGCACAGTGAGAAGACCTAACATATAATCAATTGGAATGTCAGAAAAAGAATAAAGAAGGGATGGGTCAAAAGCAATATTTGGAAAGATACTAGATCATACTTCCAGAAGAAATAATGTAATAATCTGATGCAGAAATGATGATGAAAGACATCAATCCACAGGTTCAAGCCCCCTCTTCCAGATCACAGAGTATTAAAATAAATTACATTTAGATGCTTCATTGTGAAATGACAGAAAACCAAAAGTAAGGGAAAAAATTCTAAAATCAAGCAGGTGGGATTACTTCAAAGAGGAATGGATAGACTGACAGCTTATTTCAATAAGCAATTACAGAATGCAGAAAGGCAGTGAAATTAGATCTTCAATGCGATGAAGAAAAATAACTAGCAACCTAGAATTCTACACCTAGCAAAAATATATTTCAAGAATGAAGATTAAATTAACACATTTTTAGGAAAATAAAAAGAGAAGAATTTGCTTTCGGAAGACTACACTCAAGGAAAAGCTAAACAGAGTTCTTCAGACAGAAGGGAAATGATTCCAGAAGAGATTAGGGATGCAGAAAAGGATAAAAAAGAATGAAATAATAAATATTTTGATAATTCTAATTAACATTGACTGTATAAGACAACAGCAATAATATCTTGTGAGATTAAAAAATACATAGAACTACATAACAATACTTAACAATAATAGCACAAAAATGTATGTGGGGTGGTAAATGAAGTTAAAATAGTGTGAGGTCCTTGCATTCTCAGGAGGAGGGTAAAATTTCAATTAATATTAGACATCAATAAGTCAAAGATGCATACTATAATGTCTAAGACAGGACATTATAATACTGAAGACAGGACAAATAGAAATCATATGGTTAGACGGTAGAGTTAAACCCAAATACATCAATAATTACGTTAAATGTAAATGGCCTATATGTGTGTGCCAGTTAAAGACAAAGATTATCAGACTGAATAAAAAAGAAAACCCCAAATATATTCTGTTTACATGAGACACATCTAAAACATAAGGCTATAAAAGCTTAAAAGTAGAAGAATAGAAAAAGATATACCATACTAAAACAACCAAAAGAAAACCAGTATAGCTATATATGGGAGATTGTATTTAGCCAAAAGCCAAAGCAATATTTCTGGTTCCACATGCTCTTCCAGAACTTTTTTCATTTCTTTATTAAGAATTAAAGTCTATTTCCCCTCTTCTTGAATCTGGGCAGGCCTTTCTGAATAAAATGTAGGAGAAGTAATGCTGCATGACTTTGGAGAATAGGTCATAAAATGCAATAATATAGTTTCTGATTGGCTGTCTCTCAGGATGAACATTTTTGGAACTAAGCCAGCATGTTATGAGAAAGCCCATGCCACAAGGAAGGGCCATTTGTAAGTGTTCTAACCAACAGCCTCAGCTTAGATTCCAACCCAGAACTAGCCTCAACCACCAGACATGTGAGTAAATAAACCTTCAGATGATTCCAGCCCTCAGCCTTTGAGTCATCCCAGGTGATACCAAGTGGAGCGGAGATTAACTGTTCCCACTGAGTCCTGCCCAAATTGTAGTTTTGTAAGCAAAATGTATGTCATACTGTTATAAGCCACTAAGTTTGGGGGCAATTTGTTATATAACAATCAATAATCAAAACAGCATTTTAATATAAGAAAAAATAAATTTACATGTACCTAATAAACAGAGGCTTAAAAATAGCATATATTCACAAACTTAGTGGGAGATTTTTTTTTTTTTTTTTTTTTTGCCTATAGCACCTGGTATTCCTAGGTGGTCTCTCATTCAGGTACTAACCAGGCCAGACCTGCTGAGCTTCCGATATCAGATAAGGTCGGGCTTGTTCAGGGTGGCATGGCCATTAGTGGAAGATTTGAATACATATCTCTCTATTCACATTCTTTCAAGGACATAGGAACTTTATAAAAACTGACTATATGCTGGTCCATAAAACAAGTCCTGACAGATGTTAAAGGATTGAAATAACAGAACATGTTCCCTGATCACAAAACAATGCTCGATAACAAAAATATAAATAGAAAATTTACATATGTTAGAAGTTCAGAAATACAGTTCTAAATAATTAACCAACTGATGAGTTAAACTAGAGCAACACTCTTCTCTTACTTTGGGTTCCTGTAAGAGCAGGATCGGAGAAAGTACTTGAGAGATGATACCAGGAAACAGAAGAGAGGAAGAGGGGAAGAAAGATAATGAAGACAAGAAAGCCATCAAAGGATATCAAATCTATCAAAAGATCATAAGCCAGTTACTGCTTCGGCAACAGCTCAGTTTCTCTGGGGATCCTTTGAACTATTTGTAGAATGAACCCACCAAAAGATGGGCAAGTTATAAGCTCTGAGATAGAAAAGCAAAGTGAGACCGCAGTGTGTAAGTGGGATTCTGGTAACTTGTATGGAATTGCCCACCATGGCTGCTCTAAAAGCAAGTATGTGATAAGAGTATCACACTGCCTGATAGAATTCCTTGGCCTTTGTGACAATGGCTCTAGCCCTTCCACATCCACTCTATGCCCTAGAAAGTGGATGAACTACAGCAAACTTTTTCTGTAAGATGCCAACTAGTAGTTATTTTAGACTTTGGGGGCCATATGGTTTCCTTGGCAACTACTCAACTCTGTGACTGAAGTACAAAAGCAGTCATGTGAACAAATAAATGGGTGTGGCTATGTTCCGATCAAATTTATTTATGAACATTGAAATTTATATTTCCTATAATTTTCATGTGTCATGAAATAGTCTTCTTTTGATTTTTTCCAACCTTTTAACAATGTCAAAACCATTCTTAGCTCACAGGCCATACAAAAGCAGGATGAATTTGGACCACAGGCTATAATTTTGTTGACTCCTGGACTATAGTAACAGGTTCCTTTGCTTCTAGTTGTAGGCACAAGCAGGGGGAGAGTGAGGCTGAGTCCCTCATAATTCCCTCCATGCCAGGTTGCTCTGGTTACTGCATCCCCTCCTAAGATAGTGCCATTTTACTGCAACTCTATCCAGGTTCCTCTCACTCTTGCCCTTTCAGGCCCAGGGGTGCTAATAGCTCCCTGCTGTTGCCAGCCCCAGGATACTGCACCATCCTGTTGGTTTCCTCTAAATTATCCATTTCAGTGTGACATCTGTTTTCTGCCTGTGTGACACCCAGCATGACCAGTCCAGTCCCCACTTTCCCTCCATCCCCCTGTCCCCCATCCCCATCTTCCCAGGCTTTCTCATTCTAGTTTCTACATAACTTTACAAGCTCAGAAAATTTGTTTGAACTTTACTTTCTGTAGTTTATATTACAAATCACAGGCTTATTTAACATGATTTTTCAGTCACTCGTAGCTCCCATTTCCCCCGAGATCTTGACATGTTTCATCAGAGATGACTTTACTCCTTGATTGGAAAGTTAGCATCTATACATCTGTTACAGAGTTTCTTATGAGTCCCTAACAGTTTAGGAAGCCATAGACAGCTCAGAAGGTGCATTCACCATGGTAGCCCAACCCCTGCCCATTCTCTCCTCTTTGTTCATCCATCTGAAACCAGGTCTGAGAAGTCTGTGCTCTTTCACCTAACCCTGAATGAGACTGTCTCTCTTGAAATACAGAAGCTGATCCTCTCCCTCTTTCCAGGGCTTGCCCTCTGCTCTATGAAGGTCAGCTCCACAATGGAACACAGCTCTTTTCCCATGAGCTTAATACAGTAGTATTAAGCTAATTAAGTCAAAGGCTCTCCCAAGTCCAAGCAAGAAGGTCAGCTATTGGGGATGCCAAGAAAGACATGAGAAGATATCTCCCAGAACTCCAAGAGCTCATGGTGGAGACACAGTCACCTAATGTCTTTGAACAACAAAACGATGGCTTCAATTTATTACAAGAAATGATTATGTTAGGTAGCTAGTCAGACATGAGCACTGGCTGAACAAAAGAATAGGAACCCAGCCTAGAGACCAACCAAAGAACACCCTAATGGTAATAGAATCCTAGGTAAGCACACGCATACTAAACAGAGTTATATAGCAGCCAGGTGTCAATCAAAATGACCTCATTTGCCAATCACCTAGGAATGCCTTTGGAACCACCCCATCACGGTCCTAATATAAAGCAGACGTTTCCATTTCTGGGCCCCTTTTGCCCTTTTGGGCCTTCTTTTTGTGACCTTTGTGTGTTGGTTACAGCACTGGGACCATGTTCCTCCCTGGGACATACTTTGTCTTTCTTCATGTGCCTCTTTGGGGCATTCTTTGTCTTTCTAAATATACTTTTAATAAAACTATTAAATCTCAATGTCCTGATTCTTCACTGCCAGTCATTTGAGGAAGAACTGAAGGAAAATGCTAACTATATGCCTGAGCCATCCTCCCTCTCCCTCTTCCCTACTATTGGGGTAACACCAAACTCTAATTGGCCCCAAGGGTGACGATTATTCCCATTGAGGGTAAAAGGTGCATTTGAGCTGAGCCTTGAGCTAGGATGAGTCAATAGGTCACAGAAGACAGTGTGACCAGGACTGCACTATTGGCTCCCAGTAACAAAAGTACTGGCAAGAAGGGGAGCAGCCCCCTTTGGCTCAGCAAGGATTTGCTTGATCAATCAGAGCGCTGAGGAGTTTGGAAAGGGGGGCCAGGGCCTCAGAGTATCCAGACCGCAAGATCTGGTGTCTGCCCACAACACTGCCACCCCACAAAGGCCTACCCAGAGAGAAGTAGAAAAAAGGCCATTGCTAGATTTTTCTGGGGAGCTGGGCCATGACCACTCAGGGTCTGGCACCTCTGTGAAATAGAGTCTTGGAGGGCCTGAGGTAGGCTGGCATAGGGGTCAAGAACACAGAGAGAGAACCAGTGGTCTGGCTGCCAGGTGGGCCACAATCTGTGTGAGACCTTGTCCAAAATACTTTGCTAGTTGTTCACATATGTAAAATGAATACTCCATAAGGGTATCTATTTTTAAGTTCTTTTCAAGGCCAACTTTCTTGAAATGATCCTAAAGATCCATAAGTAAATAAAATCATTTTGTGAAATATGAGTAAAAAAGTAAATATGTTTAATGTATGTGATTGCATTTATTTAGTGGTAACATTCATTAAATAGTATATGATAGTATAGTATATGATAGTTATTTGCTTATTTCAGCCACTTGTCTGTATTAGATAACTTCCACTTGGCCTCCAGATCCACAATCCACCCTTCTCCCTCTGTTCTTCTTCTGTATAGGTTGCATCAATTGACTTCAAGCTGAGTTTGGCCAGTGGGAAGGACCGCAGGACAGGATGGGAAGAAGGGCTTGCTGGCATCTCAGGAGGTGAACTTCACGTCCAGTCCACTGTGTTCATCGTAGAGTGCAGAACCTTGCACCTGTTGCCGGGGCTGTGGGAAGGTGTGCCTGTCTCCAAGACAGAGATGGTTGCCACTTGCATGCTCACAACCAGGGTGGCGACTATGCAGTGGGCGGCTGAGCGCAACTTAGAGCCAGTGCCTACTTTCCTCCTGAGTGTGTGCATACTCACCGCACCCCGACTCTCTGCCAGGGCCCCTCCCGAGCACGTGGAAGGCTGTTGCCAGGTTCACGCCCCACCCTGAAAAGTGAGATTTACAAAGAAAGGGCATGGACAGGGTGGAGTGGAAGGGAGAATTGATGACCCCGACCCTGGTCCTGAGGATCTGCAGGAGAGGAGGAACCCAGAAAGGGGAGAGAGGGCTCTTAACCCTCTGCAGGTCCCAAATATGATCCCAACGAAGCAGCACTTTTCAGAGCAGTGGCAAATTGGCTCCCGGCACACAAGGGGTCCCTGCTTGGTGCCTAGGATCCTTCACCAGCCCAAGGAGCAGAGCGCACCCATTGCACAGATACGGGGCTGGTGCAGGGCTGATGCGCAAAGAGGGCATATGACTTGCCCAAGGGCTCCCTGCAAGTGCAGGGAGGGTGGGTTTCAGTTGTCCTGGTCCGGTCCATTCTCCAGACCCTCCCAGCCGGCAGAGGGAGCCAATGAACCTAATCAGAACCTCTAGGGCTTGGCCGAAAATCCCCACGCTGTAGAGAGATAGCATCTCCCCGAGCCTCCCTGATATTAGCGCCTTGCAGCGGCGTAGGCATCTCCAGCACGTGTACTTTCCCCTTCACCTGAAAACAAACATATTGATTCCTCAGTGTTTCTCACGCTTTGGTGGATATCAGAATCACCTGGGAACTTGGTAAAAATGCAAAGGCCCAGGGACCGCCTACTAAAATAAGCCTCAGCCTCCGTGTTTTTTAGTAGCTCTCCCCAGTGATTCTAGAGCATGCCAAAGTTGGAGAACCACCACCATAGTGCAATAGCCATATTTCATCAGAAAGCCTGCACCACCTGAACCACAAAGGGAAAAGCTCTCATAACCCCCTGCCCATTCCCAAACCTGCCAAAGCCATAAAAATCAACCCTGTGAATCAGCTAAATCTCCTCAAAATACCCTATAGATGTTATGCCCTCCAGTAAAAGTCACTTTGAAATTTAAAGAGTTAATTCCAAATGAGACCAAAAACAAAATAAAGATATAAATACATAATTAGTCATTAGGGATATTCAAATCAAAACCACAATGAGATACTACTACACATCCATTAATTTGAAAAAGAAAAAATAAAATAACAAGTGTTGACAAGGATGTGGAAGAATTGGAAACTTGTGTGTTGCCGAGTGAAAGGTAAATTGATACAGCCACTGTGGAAATCAATTTAACGATTCATTTAAAATGTAGGAATATTATGCAGCCTTAAAAATGAAGGGAATTCTGACACATGCCACAACATAGATGAGCCTTGAGGACATTATGCTAATTGAAATAAGCCAGTCACAAAAAAGACTAATACAGTCAGGTTCTATTTATATGAGGTACCTAGAAAAGTCAAATTTATAGAGTCAGAAAATAGAGTGGTGGTTGCCAGAGGCTGGGAGGAGGGGAAAACAGAGTTGTTCAATGGGTATAGAGTTTCAGTTTTGAAAGATTAAAAATTTTTTAAAGATTAGTTGTGCAACATTGTAAATAGATTTAATGCTACTAAACTATACACTTAGAAATGATTAAAATGTTAAATTTTATGTGATGTGATTTTTTTACCACAGTTTTTTTAAAAGTTAAACATGGAATTACCATATGATCTAGCAATCTCATTTCTGATTATACACTCCCAAAAAACTGAAAGCAGGGTTACATAAACCCCCCAAAATTGAGAAAAGGGACTTTAAAAGAGGTCTGTACACCATCTATTTCCCTGAGGAGGTCATAGCAGCACTGTTCACAATAGCCATAGATAGAAGAGACAACCCAAGTATCTGTCATCAGTTTAATGGATAAACAAAATGTGGTATATAAGCATACTGGAATATTACTCAGCCATAAAAAGGAATGAAATTTTGACATATGCCACAACATGGTAGACCTTGAAAACATAATTAGCAAGATAAGCTGGACAAATATTGTGTATGATTCCACTTATATGAGGTAGTTACAATAAATATATTTACAGAGACAGAAAGCAGAATAGAGGTTACAAGGGGCTGGGGAATGAGGGCAAGGATACTTTTTTTAATGGGTATAGTTTGTTGGGGATAATGAAAAGTTTTGGATATAGATAATGGTGATGGGAACACAGCATTGTGAATCATTTAATGCCACTGAATTCTACACTTACAAATGATTAAAACAATTAATATTATGTTATGTGCATTTGAGTGCAATTTTTTAAAAGTTAAATTTAAAAAATGAGCAGCAACTTATTGGATCAGATCCAAAAAATCTAAAACAATCAAAACAGTATGATACCCAGATGGAGTAGGAAACAATATCAATGGATTAGAGCAAACATTCCAAAAATAGTGTCCTGTGAACACATTACTTCAGGAAGGCTCCCTAAGCAGAGCCTGACTCTGGGATTCTTATGTAGTGATTTGCTGAGGGAGAGCTCTCAGAACTACTGGGGAATGAAAAAAAAAAAAAAAAGCAGGATAGTATAGGGAAAGAAGCTAGGCAAAGCTGTGGCTTCTAGAGAAGTCTAGCTTCAGCCTGAACTTCCAGCCTCAGGGGCTCTGGAGTATTATGGGCACCACAGAGGTTGTTCCCAGCTTCAGTGGGCTGGTCCACCCTGTTATCTGCCAGTCAGTGGCATACATGAGGTGGGGTGTGATCTTCCAGACATCTCTGGGTAGGGCAGCTCCCATCAGTTGAGGTCAAGCAAAGAACAATGTAAATGTGAGCTGTTAGTAGCCAAGGGCCTGAGAAGCAAGGAACTGGGTGTACCTGGAAAAGGGAATTTGGACACCTGAACACCAAGAGCCTCTCTGTAATATGGTTAGGAACAAATAAAATGTAGCATTTCAAGTCAGAGTATGAAAGAGGACATTTCAGTAAGTGATATCAAGACCACATCTTCTTCGAAAAGAAGGATTTGATCTACACCTCATACAGTGAATAAAAATAGGTTCCAAAATGGACCCAAGGTTTATTCATCTTAAAAAAAAACTGGATTAGTTCTCTATTTCTGCTTAATAAATTAATCTAAAATTTAACAGCTTTAAACAAACATATATTATTCAGGTTCCATGGATCAGGAATCTGAGCGTGACTTAGCTTGATAATTCTGTCTCAGGTTATCTCATGATGTTGTAGCCAAGGCATTAGCCCAAGCTTCAGTCATCTGAAGGTTCAACAGGAGTGAGACCCATTTCCCAAATCACTCGGTGGTTGTTGACAGGCATTAGTTTCTCAGAGGTTATTGGCCAGAAACCTTGTTCCTCTCCAGGGAATCTTCATAGTTTTTCTGAATATTCTAACGATATGGCAACTGACATCCCCCAGAATGAGAAAGAGGGCCCAAGATGAAAGGTACAGTGGTTTATAACCTACCATCAGAAGTGACATACCATTACTTCTGCAACTTATTAGATCAGTCTTTTGGTCACATTGTACCAACTCTGGCACAATGACAGAGAAGACTATATGAGGGTGCGAATATTAGGAGCAGGGATCATAGGCACCATCTTGGAGAATGGTTATCACACAAAATCCTTGAAAATACATAGAAAAGTATTTTTGTAGTCTTAGTTACACATGTCAATAAATTCAGAAGGCATAAAGAAAATATTCTCCCTCATTGCATGCAGATTTGGTGGGTGTGGTAGTATGGATAAGCTAGCTGCTGTAAAACAATTTCTATAATTCAGTCAATGCAGCAAAGGTCTCTTCCTGGTTCAAATGGAGGAGGGAGTTACAGAGTCCTCTGGGACTAGAATAAATGGCAGGTCTGGAAGGCATCTCCGAGGAAATGTGAGACCTGGTTTGAAGAATCAGCAATCTTCACTCTCATGGTGGGTTATGACAAATCCATCTTAGAGGCTTTGAGTGACCATCGGACTGGCACCTGAACTACCCAGAACACCCAGCTCCAGAAATGCCTTTCAAAGGAAATATGTTTCCATTATGCTATGGGGTCTTTTTGCTCTCTTGGAAAAAAAAGAGGCACCCAATCTCTTCTTACAAAAATCTGCTGATCCAAATTTCAAGTCAGTCTTCAATACCGTGAGCATTTGTGCCTCTTTCACTCAATTTGTTGAGTAGCCTTAGTCAAAGCACTCATTCACCGAGCCTGTGCCCTCAAAAGTAAAACAGCAATAATAATCCCAACTTCTTAGGAGTATTGTGAAGATGAAAGAAGAGGGCAAGTGGAAAATAAACTGGCACCTAGGATATCCACTAGTATTTGTTATATCTGAATTATAGATAGCTTACCGATAAGTTTTCAGTTCAGCTTCATTAGATTCTAGATCAGTTGTTCTTAGCCACAGGTAAATTACTTTTAATAATTATTCACTCAATTACAAAAATTATACACTTTATGGTAGAAAATTTGGAAAGGTGGAAAAGTACAAATAAATAATGTTCAATCATGTTGAAACTCCCACTCAATTCTTTCACATCTCTATTTTCATATTTGCCGAATATAACATTCTGTGAAGCTATAGCTATCTCCTATTGGTGATTTCTTCGATTTCTTGCAATTGTTCACTGATGTCAAGAACACTGTGATAAACTTCCTTGAAAATTTACCTTGGTGCCCATCTACTATTATTTCTTTAAGAGTGATACTTAGAAGCAGAATTTTTAAGACAAAGCACAAACACAATCATAAAGGGCCATTGGTATTAGAGGTTAACAGAATCCTAAAAAAAATGGTGGGAGTTTGGACCCTAATGGGTCCAAACAGCATGCTTCTCTGCTGTTCCACCTACTGACCCACATGCCCAGCCTGCTTGCTGGCAAAATCTCCAGTGGCATGGCCAACAGCAACTACTTTTGGGTCCAGGATCCCAACGGAAACTTTTTAGATCAAGGATTTTAATCAAGGCCCTTGCCACAACATTTTCTCACTCTAGCTTTTGTGAATCTCCTGGAGAACTGATTGAGCTTTGCATTTGATTGTTTATTTGATTAAAATTCAAGATTTATTGAATATATTTTTTTAACCTTTGAAGCCCTCTGCCCACATTTGATACTCTGCCATTCTTCCCAGAGAGCAGAATCTCCCACTCCATTGACTTGACTTTATAGTCAGTCTGCTAGCTGTGTCTCATATTTTCTGGCTGGCCACAGGATACAAAAACTGAGAGCTGATTTTGTGTTCTTGCTTTGTCCCTCCTCACTCTCCTCTTGTGCCCATCCCCATTTTTGCAGGGGTGTTCCCTTTTTGCCCTCCATTTGAACCCAGACCAGAGGTATCTCTGCTCCCTGGCTTCATCCTGTAAAGATACATCCTTCTCCTCATAACAGAGCTGTTCCTCCCTCTCTCAACTTTATTCTTTCTTCTCTGGAATACAACTCTATTTCACTGAGAGGGAAAGTTTTATCCTGCAACTAAAAGTCTTGTTAATCCAAAAAAAAAAAAGCTTGATGGTAGGGAGGTTCAGGGAGGAAAAACTGCATCCTCTTATGAGATCAGGAGTCCTGGGACCCCAGAAGGGTCAAAAAGGCCTTGTAACAGTATAGCCTAACCACCTTGACTTATGTATGAGGAAAGTGAGGCCCAGAGAGGGGTGTGGCATGTCCAAGGCCACACAATGAGAAAAGTGTCATAGCCAGGGTTTTTCTCCTGCCCCTTCTACTCATTAAGACCCAAGTCAAAGGTTGATTGTTTCCATGCATTTGGCAGGTGCAGTACCTCTGAGTTCCTGCCATATGCCAGCATTGTGAGAATAAAATGGAGCAGACCTCCCCAACCCTCATGCTTGCCCCAGAGGTGTAACTGACAGATAACAGTACAAACTAAACAGGCATTACACTTATACACACTTTACCTGTATGAATTCATCTGTTCCTCACAACCTGGTGGGGCAGGTACTATTCTTCTTCTTCATTTTATAAATAAACAAACTGAGGCCAGTGAAGTTAAGCAACTCGCCTTTAGTCTCACAACACATAATGGGTGAAGTTGGACTGTGTATCCAGGCTGTGTCAGATAGATATTTGTGGATGCACGTTTAGGAGGAGTGAGGGAAAAAATAGTATCTGAGCTGAATCTTGGAAATTTTAACAAACTGGGAAGAGAGAAAGGTCAGCAGGACAGGGAAAAGAACCTCAGGCAGTTATAGCAACGTGGAGCCAAGACTCTGTGCCCAAAGATCCTAAAGGCACTGGGCATGCTTCTCTGCTGTTCCACCCCATTTTAACCTTACCTGTGGAGTGCGGAAGGGCCCTGATAGGACAGTGACCCTTTGGTCGCTTTCAGCTCCTGTAGTAAATTGCCCCCATCAGCAAGAGGTAGGACCTAAGAGCCCTAGATGGGCAGCCTTAGTACAGCCAGCCTGTCACTAGGTGGCACTGTGGCTTCTCAGAAAGAGAGCAGAACCCACGGGGAGACTGACTGGCCAAGAAAAGGAGTGAGAATGCTCCTCTGGCCCTCCTGTGCAAGTGTTTGGGATTACAAAGAGGTACAAGAAATATTTCTTGCTTTCCATAGGGACCATGATGGGTCTGATAGAAATATGGGTAACTAATTAATTGCTCCAATAATAGACATAATTAATTGTTTTAACAATTGGTTCCAACTGAAGGGTGCTGGGTGGGGGGCTGTGAGAAAGAGGAGGCATTTGAGCTTTAGTGTAAGATTCTAGACAAGCTATTCTAGTACAGGATGGCTACGATGGCGCTGGCTCCCAGGGCACTATGCAAAGGGCAATTGGGGTTTGTCAAGTACCTATAAGGGCAACGATAGGGAGCTGAGAGCTAGAAATGACAGCAGAGTGAGCCTCTGTGCACACAGGCTTTCACACAGCCACTCCAGGGTGCTCTTTGTCTCAATGAAGCACTTAGTTCAAGGGCAGAGAAGAGGCCCCTGGTGTTAAGATGACTAAAAACTGCTAGAAGCCATGAGCAGGGATAGAAGAAAACTGGCCTCCTGTCTTTTCACTGTGCCTCTCTGGGGCTCAGTCTTCAGTCCCTGCTGGTCCCATCTTGCTATGGAACCTGGGCCCAGAAACAGCAGCTCTTGAGGCTCAGTGGCTGCATCAATCAAAGGGGTCTTTCACATGCACAAATGCGTTGAAAAAATGAGAATGTCAAAATCACAAAATGAGTCCAAGAGAATCAGGAATAGCCTGATGTTTTCTGCTGACCCATGACAAGCCCTGATCTTCTTTCCGGAGGCAAGGCAGGAAGGAAGAAGGACTGAGTCCCTCTGCTGGCTTCAAGCTCAGGCAGGGCCCCATGGAAAGCCTGAATATATTTTTGTCCTTGGAGGGCAATTCATCTTCATGATCTCTATAAAATTTTATAGGCCAAGCTTTGTGGCCAGGAAACGGTTTAATATTTATCTGGTAGATACATTTTCATTAAATTTTTAAAGCTATAAAACTCTGTTTCCAAATTTTCTATTTAGAAGTTAACCCATCATGTTGTTGAAACCCACATCCAAATGGTTGAATTAAAATAGGCTTCCTAAAACACAATACAAGGGGCGATGGACTAGCTGAAGTTTGCAGCTAAAGGCTTCAGGCCTGAAGGAGGTGTCTGTTTTTGCCCCCAACTTTCCCACTAGAACTAAAAGGACAGGAGCACTAGAGGCTGCAGGCCAGGGCTTTGTATCATTTCAAGCATATACTGCGTACCTCCTTTTGTCATTAACAAGTGTCGATGGTGAGAGGTGATAAGGACATTTGGAGGCCCACAAGGAGGGCTCCTCCTCACACTGCCCTCCACCAGTGTCCAACAACAGAACTAGATCTGCCCATCCAAACTGGATATCCCAAGTCACCTTTTACAGAGATTGTTCCCTTCTACCCAATGGTGATTCCAAAAGAAGCACGAGGGACTTTTCTCCAAGCAACATGTATATATCATGCAAAACTTTTCATTTATATAGTATATTACAGGGCAATTAAATGTGGTTTTCTGAGCAGTGATGTCAGAAACATAGCAAAGTGAGAGATGTCTCCAGATTTCTCCCCTTGAAACAACAATAAGTTTAACATCTAAAACTCAACAAAAACACCCAACCCCCACACAAGCATGTCTGAGTGGGATCTGCAAATAAGAGCTATCACAGGTCAGAACCACAGGAGTCCGGAAGTACATTGGGAGAAACAAAAAGACTGCCTCTTGCAGCCAGAGCTCCCTGCCGGAGGAGGGGGAGGGGAGAAGGTGTGGCAGGTTCACTGAACAGCCCTTCCTGAAAGAGCTGTGAGCTCCACACAGCGGCAGTATTCAAGGAACAGGGCAGAAAGCAGAGAAGTGGGGATGACAGAGAAGCAACACTTGATTATTACCAGCTGCGGTGACAAAACACGAAGCTGAGCCACAGCCCTCATCCCCCAACCTAGACGGCCACTCCCACCATATCCTCAGGGAGCCCCAGGGAAATCTGAGCAAACGTTACTGAAACTGTTGCTAACTCTGACAAGGACTGAGACTGAGGGTAGCAAGCAAGATCAAATATCTATAATGAAAAAAAGGCATTATTAAGATTTTATATAAAGCAGGGATCCAAGAGGCTAGATCTCACCTACTGGAAACCAGAAGAAAAATGTCTTCTTTGCAACAGGCTAAAGAGAGACCTTTATATAATAAATCTTCTCTCTAGAAAAAAAGTATAATACACTTCTATTAATGCCCAGGCAGAGAAATAATACA
>PVKZ01007684.1:0-21033 GCA_004027375.1 Macroglossus sobrinus | reverse complement strand
GCGGGTGCAACTGCCATCTCCTGGATCTGCGGTTCCGACCCCACAGCTGTCTGAGCGTCACCTGATCTGTGGTTCCGACCCCACAGCTGTCTGAGCGTCACCCGATCTGTGGTTCCGACCCCACAGCTGTCTGAGCGTCGCCCGATCTGCGGTTCCGACCCCACAGCTGTCTGAGCGTCGCCCGATCTGTGGTTCCGACCCCACAGCTGTCTGAGCATGGTTAGCCACGGACAAGCATGTCCCTGCCGGGGAACTTTGCACTCAACTTTAACTCACTCACGACCTCTCTCAACACACTTCCTCCCCTCCCCCATTCTGCGTTCTGTCCCTCAGCCCACCTTCCCTACCGGGTTTCCTTCCGAAAGGCCTGTCCACCCCTCGCGCCCCCCCCCCCCCGCGCCTATCCCCGCCCTGGGCGCCCAGAACTAACTGGAGTACCACCTCATCTATCCCGCTACAGTCCACTCTTGGCTGTGCACGGCCGCCGGTCCCCTCCCCTAGCGAGGAGGTCTGACTCCGTCCCGGCCCCAGTGTGGGTGGGGGTGTCGCTGATCCTACAGGGGAAACCGGGGGCCCGCTGGAGAAGAAGGAGCAAGAACACACAGGGGACAGCGGCGTGATGACGCAGAGGGGAAAAGCTAGAGAGGAAACGAGGAAAAAGGATCTAAGAAATGGGTAAGTCTTCAACATGTGTCTATTATCACAGCCCAGAGGTGGAGAAAGCAGCGTGTCTGAACCTCCGGTCGGGAGCCGTGAGGGTATTTACTTAACTACAGGCGGCAAACCGGGGCGGATGGTCCCAGTTGGTACCACCCCCCCCACACACACACACTCCAGCCAAATCTACAGAGACACCTGTGAAAGCATCATCACAGACGGGCAGGCGAACCACAGAGACAGAAACTCGAGACGCGGGGGCTCGGACAGCCGGGAGGAACGCGGAGAGAAGAATGGGACACTGAGATGATGAAGGATGGGGAGATGCTGAGACTAGCTTTTTTTTTTTTTTTTTTTACCTGATGAGCGAGGACACCCAGATTTGCAGAAGAGGCGCAAAGAAGGTGACGGGCGCTTTTAATATCCACGAGGAGAAAAAAAAAAAAAAAAATCCCTGGAACTTTTAACTGGAGTTGTGTCCAATATACGGATTCATTGGGAGAAAACGGACTTTTAAACATCGATTTTCCTCCCATGAACACAGGAGAAGTCATTTACCCAGGCCCTCTTTTTTTTGCACGTTAAATAAAGTATTACAGGTTTCTTCTTCACGTGGACTTTAGGTTTTTCTTATTATGTTTATCTCAAGATGATGCATAGACTCGGTTGCTCTCGTGAGCGGAATTTTCCCCTGTTCGTCAAAGCTCTTGATATATTCCGTGTTAATCTTTTTCTTTGAAATTGAGATATATAATAGACGTATAACATTATGCGTAATTTTTCAAAGGAAAAAATACACTTGAAACGATTCCCTCCCAATTCAGGGAGAAAGACAGAGGAACCAGAGGAACCAGAGTGGAATAGAAAGGGAGGGAGGGAATAAAAGGATCAAAGAAAAAGGAGGAGGAAAAGGTTTGGGAGAATAAGAGGGAATGCGAGGTAAGCGGGCCAGGACAGAAAGCAGCCAGAATCTGGCTTGAATCTGCCCGTGAAATGTCAGGTGACAGCCTGGCTGAAAGGCAAGTACAAGGAAGAATGCAGAAGGGAGGTGGCGACCAGGTTTGAGAGCCAGGCCTTCTCATCACAGCCCTGCGGGATCCGGGGTGATCCGCGGAGGAGGTGACAGGCGCCCAGAGCCACCGCCCATCACAGGACGGACACTGAGACCCCTGCGAAAGCGTCATCACAGATGGGCATCATCACAGATGTTTCACAGAGGCGCCCGGCGAGGCTGGCTTGGCAAGCGGGGGATGGGACATCTGAGCCTCCAGTCACGCCCTGGGCCAAATGCCCGTGGGAGAGGGAGTCACCTGACAAGTCACCTGTGTGAGGAAGGGCTGATGTGCCACGCTCTGTGTGAGGAGGGGTCCCTGGGGACCTTCTGCCTGGACATTTGAGAGGCTCGTGGGCAGCCTGGAAGGGCAGTGACACGCACTACCTAATCAGGGCTCCCGAGAGCCTTCATCCTCTAATTAAGCCTAGGCGATTCCAACAGTGGATACGGCCAGAAAAATGTATGTTAAGGGATAGGAGTTAAAATAAACAAGGGTAAAACACAAACAAAAAAAAGCACCTCTCGTTTCCAAAACGACCTTCTGCCCTTGCTGTTGGTTTCCTCTTTACAAGGAGCTTACCGACTTGAATTCCAGAAATTCCATCCCTTTGGCCACTTGATAAGCAAAGCAGAGCAGGTCTTCGAAGGTGAGCACATTCAAATCCTCCTCCTCCTCCAGGCGCTTCTGGTTTTCGTATTCCGCTTCGTCTGGAACACAGAACGGGTGCTCACTTTCCGCCCCAAACGCGGAGCAGCTGCCTCATTACATCTCTACGAGCAGGTTATCCAAGCCCCGCCTTCGTGCGTGCAGTCGGTGCCAAGATGCGCCAGCAAAACTCTCAGAGCATCGTCCTGCGGGCACCAGGGCCAGGTGAGCTGAGGAGTCACCCAAAGCCTCTTTTCTGCTGGAGTGATATGGCAATCCTCCAGTGGCTTTGGTGACAGAGGGCTTCCTGAGGTGCCAGGAATTTCAGAGGCTCTTCCTTGGCACTGGGTAGTTTTGTCACATTGAAAAAAAAAACTATCATCCATCAATTTGTCACTCAATGTTCTTCCGCTTAATCCGCCTGATAGTCCTTCGAGGAAGGAATGACTCAGGCCCATCTTACTCACATGAAAACGTTGTGAGTCAGGGGGTTAAACATTCAAAGTATTCCAATTGAAGAAGCCAGAAGCGGACCCCAACGCTGACTCAGAACTCACCCTCTGTAACAGGGGCTCTGATTAATTTATGACCGAAGAAAATAACCCTCAGCGCTTAAACACACAGACATAAGATTCACCGTATATAAACCGCTTTATATTTTAACTACTTTTAAAGCAAATCTGCATTACTAAGGCCTGTAGGTGACAGTGGCAAGGAGAAGCACGCTTTTGCACCTACACACTTATAAAAAAAACAATAGCACACGCAGAACTGTTGTATTCCTTTCTAAGTGAAAGTGCTACTCATTGGAATCAAATATTACCTTCGGATTGAAAGGAATTCCCATGGACTTGATCCGTGTCGCGACGTATTTGAACTTCTCGTGAACCGGGCATACTGTTAAAACAAAATTTTTTTTGTTGTTATTTCATTATTTATGTTCTTCATCTGAGGAGACAAAAAAAAAAAAAAGGTTACAATCCATCAAAGAAATGAATTCCAGGTTTAAATGGGTTTTCACATTAAACGCACAGCATCGACTTGTCCTGTGTGTGTGTGTGTGTGTGTGTGTGTGTGTGTGTGTGTGTGTGTGTGTGTGTAATTAAAATCATCGGTGTCACGAAGCCAGCCCCACTGGGGAAGATGTGGGCCCGTTGTCTGATGAAATCGTACGGCCTCTGTCCCCGCCACAACTCTGCAAGCTGCGGTGTCCAAATCACATGTCACAGGAGAGGACTGAGGCCTCGTGAGACAAACACGATTTGCAGGGGTCCCGAGCCCGTTAGGACTGTCCCCAGGCCTCACCCCTCGGCCTCTGCTTCCAAACTCAGCCCGCCTTCCCCACTCGGTCCTGTCAAATGGATCTAGAGACCTCAAAGTGTCCTACCCTCCTCCTTTTTCCGAGGTGGCCTTTGTGTATCTCATTCCCTCTTCCTGTGAAATTAACAAGTGGTGATAATGACAGTCTCCTTGATGGGACTCAGCGCTGAGAACTTCAGATACAGATCATGATTCACTTTACTCCAGCACAAAAGTTGACTCCGACTTACAGCTTTGGGACCTTTGGGAAGCGGCTTAACGCTTTCCAGCCACAAATATTCCAAAAGGAATATTTAACGCCCCAGCGACAAACGGAACCACAGGTGCGAAGCTCGCCAGCCGCGGTCACTGCTGGTCGCCCGCCTCTGACTCGTCATCGGGATAAGCTCTCTGTTCTGGTACATGGGTGACATGACGTAACTTTCTCAGTTTCAGAATACGATCTGAGAGAGGCGTGTGGAAGGCAGGACCGGTGTATGACGAGCGTGACTCGGTAAAGGGCAGCCACACAGACCTGTGCGGGGATCCCAGCTTGCAGAGGCTGGCTCCCTGCCCTGAAACGTCTACGCTACGAAAACAAGGCTGGCTACGGCCAACGCGCCCTCCCAAAGTCCCCCCCGTGAAGACACGAGCCTCTGACCTGCGTGCCATTAGGGTAAGGGAGAGTTTTCACGTGTGCGGGGAAACTGGGGAGCCCTAGGGAGCCCTGCGGAGCGAGGGATCCCTCAGGACGCCTGTGAATGCATTCGGAACGGTGTCCCACAGCTACGGCGTTAGCAAGAAATTCGCAGACCCCTCCGGCCTTCACCTACGCACGCCACGAAGTCCCCTCTGGGACAGAATCACATCACAGCGGAGTGACAAGGAAGGAGGAGGGTACCAGGCGGAGCACGGAGACAAGTGCGGCCACGACTTTCTCCTGTCCTCGTCACGTTACGTCAACGGATCCGTCTTCATCCCAATTTGTGAGTTTCGAGCTCTTTTGTCCTCTACTCCTGGGACCTCGGTGAAGATGTGTAGGGTTTTGGGAAAAGGGTTCGTCCTCTCTACTGATACACAAGTGTCGACCAGGGGGGTCGAATAATGCACCTTTCCCCGAACTGTGTGTGTGTGTGTGTGTGTGTGTGCGTGTGTGTGTGTGCGTGCGCGCGTGTGTGTGTGTGCGCGCGCGCGTGTGTGTGTGTGCGTGTGTGTGTGTGCGCGCGCGCATGTGTGTGTGTGCGTGTGTGTGTGTGTGATTTAGGCCCAGGGTGACAGGACCCAGCTCGGCTACTGTCCCCAGACGAAAGGGAAAATCCTCATCGTTCTCAATCGACAGGGAAACCAGCAACGACAAGCGACCGTTCTAGGTCTTAGGACTCACACAGATGACACAGCACTGGACGTGGCCTTCGGAACTGGCCAGTGGGGGTGGGGGAGGGGAGGACCGCCGTTTAACCATCATGCTTTGCGTTCCAGGATGTGTGGTCATGACGCTTTGACCTCGTCCCTCTCTTACCTGGCATTCGGATGCGACTGGAAAGTGGGGTAAAAACTGAAATTGTGCTCCTTGAAGATCTCCGTCCACGTCCTGTGAAATTTTTCTCTTTTGCTTCGTAGGTAGTTGAGGAGATCGCCATAGCAACAGTACTCAAAAATCAAGTACACGGGTTCTGAAATAGTGACAGTGTTCACGATGGCTATACAAACACCAGATCATTTTTTTCTTTTTCCAGATGTCTGCGTAGCAGAGAACACGCCCCCTGAGAGTTCACTTCTCCCTCGGCTTGGCGAGAACACAACTTTTTTCTGAGCGGAAATGTTCTCGACTGGGAGTTTTCAAGGGGGAGAGATTACCTGTCTGCGTGCACGCCCCCAGCAAATTCACGATGTTCTCGTGGCTTCCCAGATGAATCATCATTTTGAGTTCAGACATGAGAGCTTCTCTTTCGGAACTGTCTGCTTTCTCTGTCAACGGCAGGGCATACAAAAATAAATAATTAAGAAGTAGACACTTGAGGTCATTTAACGCAGCAAAACTTTCCTCGGGATTCGGAGCAGGGCCGCATACACATTTGGGAAAATGCATAAAGGAACGCGTGCGTTTGGAATAATAATAATAATAATAGGCTGTGTTTTCCGGAAAGATTCCGAAGGTCGTAGCATAAAAGTTGAGTCTAATAAGGTCCCTTTCTACTGGATGCTTCTCTGTCTACCAAAATAAAAGTCCTTGATATTGACCTTCAGAAAACAAAAGAAAATACTAACAGTAATAATACATGCCTCCTGATGAGCTCGAACGTCTGGTGTCGTTGGGGATGATGTGCCAGTGGTCAGGGCACCCCTGGCCAGGTGGGTGCCAGACCCTACTGGCCAGGAGAGGGTCTTTGGACCTCCCTCTCTATGCCCCTCTGCTGACTTATTTTGTTCTTACAGACATAGTGACTTTTCTTTACATTCCATAAAAGTTTGCTTTTTGTTTTTGTTTTAACGCCCACAGCACCTGGTCTTCCTAGGTGGTCTCCCATCCAAGCACCAACCAGGCCCAACCCTGCTGAGCTTCCGAGATCAGCCGGGATCGGGCACGTTCAGGGTGGCGTGGCCACAGACATTCCATGCAGATTTGATTAGCCATTTCCAGGTCTCACAATTTTGTCCTGGGGGGCATCCTAACCATCAGGGGCATCCTTATCTCCGGCATCTTGGCCTGGGGTGTGCGACCGACCCTTCGCTTGTGCTCTGTGACCAGCTGGCATTTCAGGTCTCATGTTTGACAGAAATGTGTGGCTTTCACTCGTCCCCGTCTTATTCTTCGTGGCCAAGATAGTATATTTTATGCTTAACTTTTTAAAAGTGTCTTTTATAGGCCATTGCCTGACATTCATTTATTCATTCATTCATTCACTCAAGGAGTATTTATTGTCTCAATGCCTCAGACTGTGTGTGAAGCAGTGTGTTAGGTACCGGGGGGTATGGGGGGGTCAATAAATGACAGACAAGACACAGCTCCTGTCCTCCTGGAGCTCGAGCCTCCTGGGAGAGGGAGTCACATGAATACACAATTACGATCTAATGTGATCCATCCGACGTGGCCAATGAGCATAAGGGTGCTTTGGGGTCCCACCAGGAGGATATCTCCCCTAGCCCTAGGAGGGATGGGAAAGGGGACACCCAGTGTCTGTGCTGAGACCCGAGGACAACAGGAGTTAGCCAGGTGAAGAAAGGCACAGGGAGGAGGCAGAGAGAAGAAGAAGGTTGGATGGTGACGTAACAGAATGAGCAAAGACCAAGGGAGAAAGAGAACAGAGGGGCACAGACACAGACCCCGCCTCGTGAGGCTTCCCGACGAATGGGCAGGAACTGAACACTTAAACAGAGGTCACAATTACATATTGTGATGACCCCCGGGGGTGGGTAAAAAGTCTACAGAGAGCCAAGTCGGCATACGGCGGGGACCTTGATGTCGTCCCGGTGTGACAGGGTCCCCTGAGGAAGTGATCTTTACGCGGAGACGTGGAGGAGGAGGAGCTGGGCAGAGCTGGGGGTGGGAGGGAGCACTCTGAGCTCGGAGGAACCGAAAGAAGGCTGTGAGCTTGGGGCGGGCAGGGCGGGGAGCTGCCCCCCAAGCCCCACGGGGCCCTGCGGGGTGTTTCACGAGTAATCGAATGAGACTGGAAATGTCACGTAGAAAAATGACAGGATCCACTTTGCACTTCATCATCGTCACTCGGGCTTCGGGGTGGAGACTCTGAAAAGAGGCGGGAGTGCATAGCGTGAAAGCCGACAGGAGGCGCTTCTGGGGCGTTAGGGTGGGGACACGGTCCAGGGGCGCTTGTGCCCGTCGCTGAGGACGGCACGTTGAGAGGGAGGGACGGGGTCGGAGGAATTGCTGGGTGAGCTGAATCACGGGGCCTTTTGAGACAGCCGAGCATCTGCACACGTGACCTGACACTCAGACGAAAGACATAATCAGGAACCACACTGGTGTCTGGGAGAAGGTCCCGGGTGTGGCCGAGATGGCCCGCCAGGGCGAGCGTGGGCAGTGACAACAGAAGGAGACAACAGAAGGGCGAGCCTTCGAGAGCTCCACTGCAGAGCGGGGTCGGAGACGGAGAGCCGGCAAAGATGGGAGGAAACCCAGGAGAAATGACGACGTGGAAACTAGAAAGAAAAAGGCACTTGAAGATGGAGAAGAGTCGATCGTATCAATTCAGGCCAAAAATTCCAAGTCCCGCGAGGACTGAAAAACGCCCATCGAACTTGGTTCATCCGAGGCCATCCATCGATCACGTACGCCCAAGCCAGAGAGGTGCTGACGCTAAGCGAGCGAGGCTAAGGGGACAGAGGGTGGTGGGCCCCAGGCGGGAGCGACGGGGAGGCTAAGGGGACAGACGGGAGCAGAGGGAGCGAGGGGTGGGGAGCGAGACGGGGTTCCAGTTCGCTCTTCCACCCCGTGTCTACGTCTAAAGGGCTGAAACCACATCCGCCTGCAGCAACCGTATCCCCAAATACCGAAGCCAACAACAAAAGCAAAAACCAGAACGAGAAAGAAGAGGTGGGATTTGGGGTTCACGACCCACATCTCACAGTCACCACTTGGCTGACACCGAGCCCAGCTCCCTCCCTTTGCAGCCTTGGAGCACGGCAAGCAAGTGGCCCCAGAAATGACGGGAAAGAGGTGACAGGTGACAGGTGACAGGTGAGAGCCCGCACGGCCCATGTGGGTGGTTGTCATTCTCCTCGACTGTACCTTTCAGCATTTTGACCGCCACTTGAATGGAGACTCCTGTTTTGCTAATTCCGTAAGCTGTTGCATTCATCACTTTCCCAAAAGCTCCCGATCCCAGCACTTTGCCTGCAAGACACACGGTGGGTGAGTGAGTGCATGCTCAGAAAGGAGATAGATGCTACAGAAACATCGGGAACGGTCGATTCTCACCGAATTCTAAATTTTCTCTCGGAAACTCCCATTTGAGATCATATTCGTATTCTCTGAAGTCGACGTAGAAGTATTCATTGTCCGAAGCACCGGTCACCTGCACCATTTGCAGCTGGCTTTCGTACCTAAATTGCTTCAGAGACGAAATCATGAGTCAATGAGCAATTAATTGGCAGTTCCTCTGAAACAGGAAACAGTGATGAATTTTTAACTTGTTTTTGTTTTTTTTGTTTTTTTGTGTTTTTTTGTGTTTTGTTTTTTGTTTTGTTTGTTTTTTACCTTTTTGTACTTGTGGCAAATCAGCAGGGTTAAGACGGCAATGAAGGGGACACAGAGCCCTATGGTCGCATAGAATGAGACGTTGTCCCGGAGAAAACGCAAGGGATCTGCCACGAAAGAGTGTCACCGAGCGGCGAATTAGCATTCCTGATGGACGGCACAGGTAAACGCCCACCATACCCTCTCGCATCCCTTTGAGTCACCATGATTGGCAGCCCTCTGCGAATACAGGCTCTCTACAAGTACCCCACGCAGCTCGAAGAAAATAAGGCAATGGTTTCATGAAGCAGCGGTCCCCAACCTTTCCAGTGCTCCTACGAGAATCTTAACATCTGAGGATCTGAAGCAGAGCTGAGGCGGTGATGCTAGCGCTGGGGAGCGGCTGCGAACCCACCTCCTGCTGTGAGGCCCGGATCCCGGGGAGGAGGGTTGGGGACCCCTGGCATAAAGGACACATTTCCTTCCTAGAAAATTCTAAAGGATTCCGAACCGCTTCTTAAAAATCTATGACTAGGGTTGTAAGAATCCCATCGACTGAATCGGATGTACAAGTCAGATTAGAAAAATAACTTTGTGTTCCCCTTGGGCAGCTACTGTGTGTCTGTGGGGAAGGAGCTCTGGGATTCTGGTGACCCTAAGTGGGAAGGATTGGGGGCCAGGTTTCAGAATCGCTTAACTCAGGAGGGCTCTAAAAAAAAAAAAAACAAACGAAAAATTATGAAACAGAGGACTAATGGCAAAAAAAAGGAGATTAAGCCAAAGGGAAAATGGTAGCGACGCCAAATTACTAAATCTGCTTCTCAAGAATCGGGTCTTTGGGGAGATATCGTTGGAGTTGATGGTTTTACCCCAACACTCCACCACGCGTGAGTCATTGTGACGTCAGCTCCCTCTGCCCCCCCAAACGACACAACGGTGTGCCTTTGGTGGGGAGTCCTGCCTGACAAAAAGCCTTCTGGGGTCCCACGTCGAACCTCTACTCTCTTGTAAAATACCCCAAAGAGAAGAGAAGGGCTGGGACTAACGTCTAGTAGGGAATTCCTGGAGGCGGGGCATCCCAACGGCGGCTGCTGTGTACCTGGTGAGCTTAAGAGGATCGTTTCACAGGACGTGCCCAGGGAATTGTAGGCGCAGCACTTCACCAGAAACCCTTGGACGGCCTCGCTCATGTTCAGAGTGCTGCTCGAGATCCACTGTCCAAACACTTTCCTGTCGGCCTTTTTACTCCAGATGCCCTCCGTGATTTCTTCTGTGCAGCTGGAAAGAAACAGCAACAAGGGGAGGAGTTAGACAGGTGGGCCGCAGAAGGCAAGCATCGGAAAACACGTCAGCACGTCTTCTTAAACCGTGGTCGAGAGACAGAGCCGACGCGTCAGAGAGAGCGTGAGGGTCGTGTTCTTGCACTACGAGGGACGCCAGCGTCTGCATTACTTGGGAGGCGTGTCTGAGCATTTCTTCCAGGTCCAAGACGGCAACGGGTATCCATCGGAAGAACAGGAAGCCTGACTCGCTGACACCTCGGCTAGCACCTGAGGTTTCCCTGAAGAGAATGACAAGAACGGTAAGCAGGTATAATGTGGTACTTTCCAGAAATGCTTTCGTGTCAGCTTCGTACAGGCCGCCCGTTTACTTGAGCAGGCTGTGCTTCTGGGAGGGGCTCTCCTGCAGGGTGACTCAAGACACCTGGTTATTCCCTCTTTCTCCCTTGTCACGTACCCTTCTGCAAGGCAGCCCTGCCCCCCACCTGTGGCACACCACCTTCCCACAGCCAGGCTCTGCATGGAGCTGAGGTGTAGACAGACCGCTATCTACCTGCCCACTCCAAAATGACTCTTGGCTTCGCAAGTATCTGTAAAAATTCCAACGACATGTACTCTCATCTTTTTATAGACCAGACATCCAAAAGTCACCGAAACAAATAAATGACAGGTAATGCGACTTCCGGCCTTTCCTTAACGCGACCTTCCAAAGTACTAACGTCAACAAAGGTCACCCATAAAACCAAGAGGACAGGGCACAAGTCACTTAGCTTCACAGGACAAACACTGAAAGAGAGACGTGGGCAAATGAAGCCAGGAGATGTCCAGGCAAAATTTCAAAATATAAAAAGTGGTATAGCTTTCCTTCCATGCCATGACTTAGCTCTGATTCAAGCTGATTTTGACACTTCGACTTACTTCTTATGTTCAGCGTGAATCTTTTTGTGAACTGGGCGTCATCATTTTCCGCATGGAAGATGTACTCCCCCGGCTGGTGCTTATGGTTGCAGAACTGAGATAGGCTGTTGGGAAAAAGAATTACAGACAGACTGAGCCCGATTCTTACGGGAGATGCCGAGATGAAGGACGGCGTGCACAGGAGCCGTCTCCTTGGAGGCGGGGTCTGCGTCTGCGTGCCAGGCCCTTGCTACTCCAAGTACAGGCCCCGGATGGGCAGGGCCAGCCTTGGGGGTGTCTGGGAGCGCGTTAGAAATACACAGTCTCAGGCCCGCCTCAAACCTGCTGCCTTCGGAGCCTGCCTTTTAAGGTGAGCTCCACGTGATCCGTACGCACGTGAAACGCTGAGAGGCACGGATTCCTGTCCCTACCGGGCTAGTCCACTTCCCAGAAACCCAGAGAACCTCCGTGGGTGGAGAAGCCGGCGACTGAAACAGCAGCTGTCTGACTTTGTTCAAAGCGGGACCTAGGACCAACACACACGGCCACTAACGGTGATGAGGGATTTCCACTGAGTTTGTACGGAATCCTTTGGGTGGGTGAGGGGTCTCGGCAGGCTCTAGCACCCACTGGGAGGCTCACCAACCACTAAACGCATTCTGACATGGATAGCGATCTTGGGGGGTGTCCACTGTCTCAGTGGCACGTGGGTGGTGTAGGACGGGTAGGGTGCTGGGTACGCCTTCGTGCATTGGAGGAATAGAAAAAAGCTTCCCCTAGATTAAGAAAATCTCAGGCTTTTCCAGAAGGTATGTAATGAGGCCTCCTCTGTGGAACCTTGAAATTAAAAAACAAAAAAATGGCTACACTTTTTCTACCAGGTGCTGGGCAGGAATGCAAACAGTAGAAGGCTGAGTAGAGGTGGGCCACAAACTAGGAGACACGTGGGCTGCATAACGCCCATGAAACATGGCTCCCGTCCTCAGAAAGATCATCACCCACGCGGGGACACAAAAGCCACATGGGCAGAACAGTCAAAGCGTTAAATAGAATCAGGCCCACAGAGGAGCAAAGGCTCCAAGGCCAGCGATGCTGGGACCAGCTCAGGACTCCACGGAAGGCAGACTTGAGCTAGGTCTTCGGGGATGAGTCGGTTTTCGTGACAAAGAAAGAAAAGACATCTGAGGAGACATCTGAGGCTACAGTGGGACTCGAGACACGAGACGGGAACTCGAAGGCCACAGTGGAGAGCGATGGGGAGACCTCTAGACTGGAGCAGAGATGCATCTTGGGAAAAGAGGACTAGATGGGTAGGTGGGGCCGATTGACCGGGGACCTCGAAAAACCAGCTTAATTATGTAGACGTAGAAGATCGGAGTCGGGCGCTCAGAGCGTGGAAAGGTGAGTGTCATCTGAGGCAGGGGAACAGCACGGGAGAGGGAGGAGGGGACGCGAGAGGCACCACCGAGAAAAAAGAGCTGGACCGCAATGCGGATGAGGAGGGGATGAGGACCCCAGCGGATACCCCAAGGTTGAATCACAGTCTCAGCAACTGATGAGCAGCTCCGAGCTCATGTTTATCTGATGCCGGATTTAGGCATCCTTAACTTCACGGTGAGAGGACACTCTGACGGCTAGAGCGAGGGGAGACATTCGCAGCTCTGGCCTGTCAAGTTATTTAGCATTTAAAAAACTTTTCGTTTGTCTTATGGACAGGCAAGCAGAAGACGTAAGAAGGGGAGAATGGGCGAGAAAGGGGAGGAGGAGTCAGAAGTACAATCTGCCGTTATAAAATGAGTCGCAGGGATGTAGATAACGGCGTAGAGAGTAGAGCACGTAACACTGTGATAACTGTGAACTGTGCCAGGTGGCTACTGGACTCATCGGGGGCGGGGGTGTCACGTCACGCGTCCTATAAACGTAATCGATAGCATATTGTATATCAACTCTCACGGAAAAGGTTTAAGAAAAGAAGAAGTAGAAAGGACATTTCTTATCCTGACCTACTTCTGCAAGACGGGAGTGGCCGGCGAAGGGGCCGTCCGTGGTAGGAAGCTTGAGAGAAAGCCAAGTTAGACTTCAAGGGACAGGGTTTCAGCGGTCCAAGAAGAGAACGATGCGAGCGAGCATCTTTCAGGGAAAACAGAATTAATTCTCCCTGGGTAGTAGCCAAAGACCCTGAAGAGGAACGAGAGAGAAGAGCCAAGAGCATCACTGGTCCATTTGATAGAAAAAGGCATTACCGACAGAACTAGCAATCATCACGCAGCCCAAAGCAAGATGTGCGTGAACTCTCTCCGGTCCAAATCTTTCGTGCTATCTCACGGGGCACTCCGGCCACGGCGTGCACGAGGTAGGACCCGAAATGTCCCCTCCCCGCATACATGGCCTGAACACAAGGCCTGACTCTCCAGTCGTTTGGACCTGCGTGCACGACAGTCACCCCTCGCAACAGCAGCGGCCGTGCGGCTGAGCCTCCTCTCTGGAAATTCCAGCGGGGACTCACTCACCATCAGTGGCCGGGACAGTCAAAAAGCTTCCTCTTTCTCCTGGCGGTTTTTTTTTTTTTTTTTCTAAAAATGGCCAGCTGGCATGAGACGCGAGATGAGCAAACTGGAGTTTACAGTGACATCAGATCTTGGTGACTGAGGTGTATTCTGGTGACGAGCACTATGAGGGTTTTCTTCCCTATACGATCGAAATACAGGTCATTTCTATTTTCCGTTCAGAGCCTCAAGGGGATGAAGAGAGAAAGGACAGACCCTTTCAGGAGCTACAAAGTGAAGGGAGCTTTATTCAAAGACACTGAGGGATTATCAAAGTCAGATCAGAATGCAGAGAACAAGAAAGCGGGTTTTGGGGAAGCTGGGAGCTTGTGAAACCCGAGAGCCAGGAGCTGACCAGACTGAGGTGGCTTTGCAAGCACCGAAGGACACCTGATCAGGAAGTGGGTGACCCTGCCTCCCTCAGACAGAAGTTTCGCGGGGGCAGGGGAGAACAGCAGGCTGAGGTTGAATCTGATCTGTTTGAATTTCTGTCCTGAGTTAAAGAGAGTCGGGGGATGGGAGAGAGGTGCCGAAGATTTTATTTTAACTCTGTACGATACCACGCTCATTTAAATTGTATTTCAGGGGGGCCGACAAGCCTGGGGGCGCAGGATGACCGTTAAAGAAAGACTGGATAGCAAAGCATGGCCCAGCTCATAAGGAGGCAGGCTTTTATCTGGAAATAACCAAAGCGCATGCGTGCGTTTCTGAGCCTCTCATACTTTTGAAATGAGTCAGCGTCAACAGAGGCTTTGGAGCTGACATTTTTGCTGGAATCCCGACTCTGCCTTTGCCCGGTGGCGCGACCTCGGGCAAGTCACCTGACATCTCCTCTCCGTTCCTCAGTTTCCTCCTCTGCGAAAGGCAGATAGCGATAGTATCTGCCTCGTATGGTTGTTGGAGGATGTTTTGTTCAGTTTTTATGAAAGCAGTTTCATATAAAGTGCCTACGATAAATAGTGGCTAGTCCACAGCATATGGATGAGCGTATCATTATTATGAGGCTTATTAAGTCCAGCAATCATTTTAAATTTAAAAAAAAAAAAAACTTTAGACGCTTTACTCTGGGGTATACGGTAAGTGAGAAAATCACATTAAAATAAACAGAAAGATGCAAAGTTGCCCAACAACAGGAATTAGTTAAAATAAAATTTTCTAAAAAAACGGAACACCATACAGCATTAAAATGATAACGTAACTAACGCAAGATATAATAATCTGCTTATTAACGTAGAAAGACCGTATTTTGAAATGAAAAACCAGGTTGTAAACGGCACGATTACTTTTGCGTTTGTACAAACACCCACATGTATATGTTGCTATCGTGGTGGTTACAAAAAGTCCAAAATAGAGCGTCTGGAGGTGGAATTATGGGGGCTATTTCCATTTCTATTTTAAAGGCAATTTCAGAAAACAAGGGTGCAGGGAACGGATCTCACCCTGCGTACTTGGTCGAGCAACTCAGCCCGTTTCCCGTCGTTCATAAAAGGAGATTCTGAGGCTTAACGGGGACAGCCCACATAAAGGACTCTGCATGTTGTGACCCACGCAAGATTGTTCTGTTGTCAGTGAGTGGCGTGCGGTGAGTACCCGCCAGCTGAGGGGAACAGGGCTGGTTTGGAGGCCTTCGTATATTTCACTGCACCCTTTCTGGAAACGCTCCCCCTTCAGAAAACAAAGCAAACCAACCAACAAAACCCACCCCTAGCACGAGGCTCTCCAGGCTTCTGTGATCACTGAGTGGCCTGAGAGCTCGCTTTTCTGTTTATTCCAGAGAAGAAACGTGTGTCCCCACCGAGAAGCCAGCCGACTGCCAACCACACTGCTGTGACCTGTCCGTGCTGAAGCCAGGTCTGTTATACAGGCAGAGCTGGGACTTGGAGAGCTGAGAAATTAAATATTCGCGGGAAAAGAAAGACGCAAGCATTGGGCGGGCCTAGGTGAGTCTCGCAGAAGGAATGACTAACTAACTATAACCTTCTAATAAATCGTTTTTGTTTTTTTTTAAGAAAAGCTAAGGTAGATTTGTTTGCGATTCTTCCTACAGAGAGAAGAAATTATGCAAACTCACGGATGAAATGCCCTACTTCTCAAGAACAGGATATCAGCACCGCCGGAAAGTTATAATTTAATAACGTGTGTACACGTCAAGGCGAGCCCTCATCAACGCGGGTGTCCAATTTGAGGAAGTAAATTGCAGAAACGAAGCTGCAGAGGTGGGGAAGCTGGCGGGCTCCTGCCACACACACACACACTGCTGCCACCACCTCCTGCTGCCACCACCTCAGAGCTGTCTTCAGGAGCCGTGCTGTGGCACAGACTTCTCGGCTGCATGTGAAAACTTGGGTCGCTCTGATGGCAGTCTCCCCCAGCACGATGAAAACACTGTACTTGACCGACAAGAGTCAGTTTGGTGAAGTTAGGGAGGGAGCTTTACTAGTCTCCGAGTTTCCTGGTAACATGGAAAATTTTATATGATAACGCAGAGCCTCACGTGGCGAGCACACGACATTTTGAACACTCGTGTTCAAATTTTTTCTTGTTTATTGTTTGTGCAATATTTTGGCCACCTTTCTCACGAAGAAGGAGGCGTGGCGACACCTTCCCTTTGCATCTGTATGAAGCGGCCTGTCACCCCCAGTGTGTCATTCATTATCAGCCATAAATACTGTATGTAGCTCTTCGGGGACTTTTAGGATAAAACGAACACTGAGGGCTGAGTGGTGTGGCAAACGCCATCCGCTGTTCCCGACACTGCAGAAAGGACGCGTGTCCCTGACTCATCGTTGGCCCTGAGTGGCTTTCCCGGGGTGATGATGACTCGATCATTTATTAAACACCCCTTGACGGAAGGAGGCGTTCGTTATACGAACACAGAGAAAGGACAGAAAGCCATATGTCCTTACGGAGCTGATAAACTCACTGGTGAGATTCAGCACACCAAGAGTTGACTGTGTCACCAGGGTGTGACGCAGGAATGGTGCACAGCGCTGGCCTGGGTTCCGCCATGAGCTGTTCATTTGGCTACCGAGTTGCAAAGTGACTGCATGGGGTCAGGAGAGCAGATTGTGATCATACACTGAGACAAAATTAACTAGCCCACCAGATCGGCCCACGGCCCACGACCCACATATCGGAGACGTGGCCCTCTAACCAACGATTTTGCAAGATCTTAAGACATTGTGACAGATGGCGCCAGCTCAGTTGCAATGGCCTCCCAGGGGGCCTCTGGCACTCAATCCTACCTGAGTAAAATTTGGGTGGGGGGCCGGAGGAAAGAGGCATTACCTTATTCACTCCTGCGGCCCCTCGTGGCATCAAGCCCACACAAAGAAATTAAAGGAATATTTGTTGAACTACATTGAATTGATTTTCTATCATCGAACGGGGTTCAGAAGAGACCCCCGTGGTGCTAAGAGCTTCTCGGACACCGGGTTATGACACAGAGGCGGCGCGGGCAGTGACAGCTGTCATACCCTTCTGAGCACAGGCCCGTGGTGGTCCAGTCAACCAGAAAGAACATGTCAAATTCTCGACATCCGTGCTGGTTCTCGACAGCTACCACACGGCACAGCACAGACCTCACTAGACCAGTGACAGAAGTCACAGCCGGGGCTGTCACTGAGCATGCAGAACCTGGACGTTTTGCCCCGGTTTTGGTTCCGTGTGTCTGGAACGGAACCCACACTCGAGCATCTGCCCAGATGATTCCTGTACGGTTAGTTTACGGCCCGGACACGTGACGACAATGATTTAAATATTCCAGGCCAGTGATGTGCTTGAGAGACGGCAAGTGCCTCTCGGTCACTCACAGTCTAGCCTGAAACCACGGCACACGGGGTTCCTTCTAAGAGGTGTCATAGCTATAGAAAATACAGGGAAAAGGTCTGTTTTTTTGTTTTCCAAAGAAAGACTAAAGAATTTCTCCCCTAAGAGAACCTGGCGTAAGTGGCACACAACCCCAGGAAAATAAAATTTGCCTTTGGCCTTAATCATCAGGCAATTTCTGCACTCAGTATTTTTTTTGAACACTTCAATCGATGCCCCTGGTGATAACGTTTTGCTGTTTTTAAGGGTTTTTTGTTTCCTCCGTCATCGGCAAACGTGCCGAGAGAGACTCGGTGTTCTCACTGGGGCACGTTCTCTCGAATGGGAAGCAACACTCTGGTGACTCGGAAAATGCAAAGGGACCTTAGTCACACTCACAGGGATTTTTTCTTTTTTCTGTGTGTGTTTGTGCGTGTGCACAGCGGCTTACGCCATCTGAACTAATGATTCTGCGACTATCTGTCTGTTCCCGTGCCCCCCCCATCTGCTGTTGGTTTTCCCATCTTCAACGTCAACGCAATAACACGTGAACTCGCAACACGAAACCACCCTCTGCTAAGGCTGCCAGAAAAGCTGGGCCGAGAACGTTCGCGAGCAGAGGTGCTGTTTCGTCTCACCTGGACCCGTCGTCGAGGCCGCTTTGTTCACAAGGGAAAGACTTTCGGGAGAAGGTCCACGTGCATCTGATTTGTGGATATGCTTTAAACTTGACAGAAAAACAAAACTCTTCGTACTGGTCAATTTCATAATCTTCCCTCGCTTCGGAAGCATTTATAAATCCCTTTTCTGTAACAACAACAACAACAAAAAAAGCATGTATAAATTACATAATGAGATGCACGTGGAAACATATGGAGATGCTAAGTACATTTTTTTATTCATGGGTTGAATGCAAGAAAGTGCAGATGTGAATTTGGGTAAAATTTAAATCATATTTCAGGTCGATTCGATAGTCCGACAAGGCACACGGACATACCCAGTTATAAGCCTGAGCTGGGCACCTTCGGAGTCAAGATTCCTCTAAGAATTAAATGTAATCATTGACTCTTTTTTTTTTTTCCTGAAAATACATATAAATAATACAGATTTTGCAGACAATTTCAGGAGCTTGAAAGAGCTCCGCCAGCTCAGCTGACCACGTACAGAGAAGGGGTCCTCAGCCAGAACTGCTCACGGTGACACGTCTCACATAAAAGGACCTCAGGTCACAAGTGAAAGACGCTCTAATTAGCAACACTCACAAGGTCTCCCGTAGAACCTTCCTGATGAGTGTGGTAAGAGAATGTCTTCATAGCGTAGCCTTTTCGTGAGGGCCAAAGGCTGCCTCCGAATCTGAGGTTACTGAAAGCGTGATCGTTTTCAAATCCTCCATATCCCACCCAAATTTTGATGCATCTGGGGACGTGTCTGGTTCTTTCTGTCACTGCTCACCACCCTCTCTGTTCATTCTTACAACGAATATTTATTAAGTGCCGATCTTGTGACAGGGACCACGGGGTAGAAGGAATCACCCCTGCCTGACCTTACAAAACTTACAGTCTGCCAGAAGACAAAATCCCACACCCAGATGGTCACCTTACAATGCGGTAGGTAGCAAGACAGTGACAATCAAGCGGGCTCGCTTTAACCAGCAAAGAAGGGGGCGGGCAGCTCAGATCCGCAGAGCTGTTCTAATTCAGTGTCTTTCTCAGCCTTTCGAATCAGAACCGGCGACGCACACACCTCCCAGGCGACCCTAAAGCTACGAGTGATGACAGACAGCGCAAGCAGCCCGCATTACCTATGACGGTGACCAGAGCCGACTGGCTGGCATGCTCGGAAGAGTGGCAGGTGTAATACCCGGCGTCATTTCTTCCCGCTGATGATATAAAAGCAAATAGAATCCGTATCATAGTTCTGTTTGTGGAATAGGTACTCATCTCAAAGTAGCTGCCCTAGGTTTTAACGAAACAGAGTGAATTGAATGAGTTCGACCCGGACTATTGGATCACGGTTTCTGCATCTTCAGGAGGCGAACGCGGGCCGTTACCTCATCCAGCGCTTTATTGCCTAACTCCCAGCTGAGGCCGAATCTGTGGTTTACGTGAACGGCTTTGCACCTGACCCATAACGGTTCCCCCACTTTAAGAAATAGTTGCGGCAGTGTGGTCCGGGGACTCCGATTTAGATCTACAAGACAAAACAGATTCCGAGTCAGAAAAAAAGGGATTTTCTTCTTTACCGCTAATTACATCCCGAACGTTCTAAGGATGTTCAGAGCTGGGAACGTCATCTCAAACGTTAAAAACGTTTTATTATGTTATCGATCTTTAAAATGAGTCAGTTAATACATCTTTTATGATGTTATTCAATCTTGTAGCAGTTATGGAATGCATTACAAGGAGAATAAAGGAATTGGATGGAGGATTTCGGAAGCCGGACGATTGGACTGTCACGGTTAGTCCCAGATAGTTCCTAAGGAATAGTCAGTAAAAATGGAAATCCATAATATTATGGTCTTACCTATCGTGAAGAGCTTCGTACATTCCCTGCCCAGCTTATTCCTCGCACAGCACTTTATATCTGTGCCGAATAACTCGTAGAGCACGCTCGCCTCCTTTGTAACTACAGCTGGGCTTTCTCCTTGACAGCTGCGATTAGAGAATAAACGTCATTTCACTAAACGCGGTTTAAAATGACAGATGGTCGATCTACCGTATGATCCAGTGGTCCCTCCAGCGGGGATTTAACCCCAAAGGCTTGAAAACCCATATCTGCAAACCCATATTTGCACACCGATGTGCATAGCGGTATTATTCACGGTGGCTAGGACATGGAAGCAACCGGAGTGTCAGGTTGCTTGGCTAAAGAAGCTGTGACACATATAGACAATGGAATATGACTCAGCCATAAGAAGAGATGAAATGCTGCCATTTGTGACAACATGGATGGACCTTGAGATAATCACGCTAAGTGAAATAAGCCAGACAGAAAAGGTTGAAAATCACATGATATCACTTATACGTGGAATATAAATCTAATAGCAACAAATGAACAGGACAAACAAACAGAGACTCATGGACATGGATAACAGACTAGTGGTTTACCTGAGGGGAAGGAGGAGAGAGGAGGGGGAAAAAATGAATGACAAAAAATAAAAATAAAGAAACATTTTAAAAGTGAAAAAAATAAAATTACAGATGAATGTTCTGGAGAAGAACAAAGTTGAAGGTTCTAGAACCTTCTAAAGAGTCTTTTCTCAAGAGCCTATTTAAGGTGCAAAGAAGGGGACAGGTGAAAAGGTAAATAAAAACCTACATCTCTGGTTTCAGCAAAGCTCAGAAGAGAACTAGTCAGTCTCTCGTGATCGCAACTAACTAGAATAACCCTAGAGAGCCTTGCGTGATGAAACAGTTTTAATGTTTGTGTTTGGTGATCTCCTTTTGTTGTTGTTTAAAGAGAAAGAAAGAGACGAGAATTGAGAAGAAGACACAAGGGGCGGGGGTGGGGGAGAGAAAAGGACACGGGATTAGATTTTCACACGCCTCATGCAGTAGGAGGCATTAAGGGGACAATCAGAGAGAGAGAGAGAGAGGCTCATTGCAAAAGTCGTCAGCTCCCAGAGCCGACAGGAGAGCTGAGCCTCAGTG
>PVKZ01007683.1:0-20954 GCA_004027375.1 Macroglossus sobrinus | reverse complement strand
CCCCCCCGGGTGCTGGCGGTGGTGGCCAGGCCCCCTCCCGTTCCCGGCGCGGTCCCCGTGCTCACTGGCCTGGCGTGCCGTCCACGGCGGTGTCACACGGTCCCCGCGCGGCCCCCCTGGCGCCCCGGACTCCGCCACCGCCATGGGGACCAGCGCCGGGAGCCCCATTGAGTCCCGCGGCACGCAGGGGGGCCTTCCCGCTGTCCCCCGCTGTCCCCCGCCGTCCTCCCTCTCACCAGTGGGGTCAGAGGGGGTTTTGGGTTTGTCCTCAGAGGGGGCCCTCGGGGGCTTTGGGTTTGCCCCCTGGCACGCATCCACGAGGCTCGGGGGGCAGCTGCAGGGTGTCCTGAGAACTAAGTGTCACAAGTCACCAGATCTCGGCCCGTGCTGCGTGCCAGGGCGGGGGCCGCCCAGGGCGCCCCCGTGGGCATGAGCTGCCTCGGCCAGGGGATCCACTCTCCCCTTCCACGTGGGATAATAACATGTCCCCATCGGCCTGCGACTCTCACGGAATCCGGAGTGTCTCCTCGACGTCACTTCCTGTTGGCTTGCTTCCCCCGAGCTGCGTGGGAGGGTCCCCCGAAGCTGTGTGCGTGAGCCTCGGGTGCCACAGAGGCCTCCGCGGCCAGCCAGGACGCGTCTGGTGTCCGGCAGAGCGGGGTCTGTCCTCCCCTTCGGTGAGAGCACTGCGGTGTTCAGGGTGCGGGCTTAGAAGCGCCCGGTCCCCTGCCCCGGGCCCAGGTCGCAGGAGGAGGCAGGGGGAGGCCCCACGGGGGCGGGGTGGGAGGGACCCGCCTTCTCTGGCCGGGCGGTCGGGTCCGGTCCGGTCCGGTCCTCGCACAGGTGTTTCCTCCCTTTGTCTGAGAGCCTGGTCCCTCCCGGAGCTGGCTGCCCATCCTCCCTCATCCTCCCCTGCGCCCTCACTCGGGCTCCTCCCTCCGGTCCTCCGGCAGGATGTCTGAGCCAGCAGTCTTTGTCCTGCGAGGGACAGCCCCCCCGGGAGTTGACAGCGCACGCGGGAGGGCCTGTGTCCCCGCCGCCTGGAGCCCCGGGCTGGGCTGGCCCCGAACTGCTGTGAGGGTCCCTGAGCCCCCTCCTCACCCATCCCCTGACCCCGTCTCAGAGGCTGTCCCGGGTCCCCAAGACGCCCCGGCGTCCGCGGGGACGGTCACGTGGCTTTGTGACAACCCCGGAGACCAGCCGGACGGTGCCTGAGCCCACCCCTGGGTGGTCGCCGTGCGTCCCTGGGGAAGGGCTGTCCCTGGCTGTCTCCCCTGAGCTCCTGGGAGGCATCAGATGGTTGACGGCTTTGGAGAAATGACACCTCTTCTCATTCTTACCTCTAAACTCCAACCGTCCGAGTGGCCAGTTATAACAACAGACCCGGGGATGCGAGGCACGGCGCGGGGAGCACAGACAGGGACACCGCGATGACAGAGCGCGGTGGCCGGTGGGGACGGCCGGACCGCGCGGGGTGGCCAGTGGCTGTCAGGTTACATCATCGCGTGACCTGGGCAAGTGTCCCGGCTGTGACAGCGTCGCCCGTCTGTCCTTTAAAGCTGGTTTTCCATCACACCATGGGAATTTTCAGACGGTTCTTCTGGAAACGGGACAGAGGATGGAGGATTTGTGTATATTTGTGTCCCCCCGAAATGTTAAAATGGAAACCAATACTGTTATGGAGACGCCGAGCAAGAAATCAAATGACAGCGACAAACAGATGCATACACGGGGACAGTTTGAAGATGAACGAAATGGCTGTGAACAGAGCACCTGCTAATTCCAGTAACCTTGGAAAGGAGGCCACATTTGGGAAAGGCACTCAGTGTATCTGCAAAATACAGCGTGTTGTCCTAACGTAGACAGAGGGCTCCATTGTGTGTCCTCCCAACAGAGCTTCCTGCCCGGGGAGGGTGTTTACTGAGTGTCTTTAAGTGACAATGCAGCCTCACGGGGTCCCCATGCCACAGAGCCACCGCGTTTAGAATTTCCTGAGGCTGTTTTGGCCCTAATCAAAGGATTGTAGTGGTTTTTCCTTCCCATGTGAACGTCCGTTTTCATCGTGTTAGGTTTTTAAAGTAATTTCTATTTCGTTTTATTTAATTATGATATAATAATTAATAAAACATGGAGCATATAACGGGGATTATAACCAAGTTGAACAAATCAGGCTCTAGACAGACCATCCTATAACAGGACACGCGTGTCACACCCGGGGTGTGAACTTGACTGAGCTGTCTTAAGTCCAACGAGGAGTTACATCTGGGTATCAAAATGACTTTGCAGTGGTGTGGCTTCGCGTGAGGCAGCTGTCACTCCAACCCTCACGCCACCCGAGAGGGTACACAGTCCTGGTTCCGTTTTACCGCTGAGGGGACAGGGTCAGAGAGGGACCCGTGTCTGCTCAGATCGGGCCACCGCAGAGGGCGAGGGACGCCGTGTCCAGGCTCGTCACCCCACCGGGCCTGGGGGGTACGGCACTTCACCTTGGCTCCCTTTGTCCCCAGTCTGCAGAAGGGACCTGGACTGTACAGCTCCTGAGTCCCTTTGGAGCTTGAAAAGTCTCTGAAAATGAAAGTATTTAAAAGGTAACTATTGATTGTGACACTGTCATTAGGGGTCATAAGTCCCCACTTACGGGAACTCGCGCTGGGGCTCTCGGGGACCGCCGTGTGGCCCTGTTGATCCCCCGAGCTGCCTTTGCTGCGTTATAAAATTCTAATTGGATTCTTGATCAGCTCTCAGTGATGGCCAAGGGGATGGATTACATTTTTGATGATCAATTTTGCTTTCCCATCAGCTCGAAGTGAGTAAGGAAAGAGAAAGGCTACGTTTGGACCTTCTTAAAGCGGAGCCTTTGCTGGCTGCGCTGCCTCTGGTGGGACAGTGGGGACAGGCCGGGCCCGGGCAGCGTCCCCACGCCGACACGTCCCCGTGGCAGGCTGGCTGAGCGACCCCACGGTGACACGTCCCCGCGGCAGGCTGGCTGAGCGACCCCACGGCGACACGTCCCCGTGGCAGGCTGACTGAGCTCAGGGCAGCATTGTATGACAGCACACGGGGACGGCGTCCTGTCACGCTTGCTCACGCGGTGACTCTGATCACACGGTGCGCGTCGCAAAGCCCTGCCCTAGGGCACGAGGGGTTCACAGTGGCTTTGAATCAGCAGGTGGTTCCAGGCAGGGGGTTAATGTCTGTGCTGACACATTTTCCCTCCCTGTGTGGTCAGCTTTCACGTGGCCGCGGCCAGTCTAGACCCGACTCGGTTGGAACACGGGGCCCGGCGGCCGGGTGCCGTCTGGGGGGCCTCCCTGCCACCGATGTCGCCGCCGTCGGGAGTTTGGACGCGTCTGGCGTTCACGAAGATTGGAACGAGATCTCAGGAGACGAGGGCACGCGGGTGTGGCTGTCTCATCCTGCCCGGCCCGCCCGTCGGCCAACCTGGACTCTGGGGACGCTGCGGTGGCCACGGTGGCTGGTCCTACCCCAGGCTCAGCGTTTGAATCCGTGGGCATTTGGAGAAACGGACAGCCGTTTCCACACCGGGATTCGCACAGCTGCCGTCACGACGCCAACACCGGGTCCTGCCCCAACGTCCTCCCGTGGGTGACGGCTGAACAGACAGCAGTGACATCCGCACACGGTTGCCACACAGCGGGTCGGGGTGGGGAGCCGCAGACACGCCAGCGACCGGCGTGGAGCTCGGGAAACCGTGCCAAGTGACCGAGGGGCAGGTGCCAAGGTCGGCGGCGGCGTGGGCCCCTTTCTGCGATGTTGGTGAAGTGGCACCGACGTGCGGGGCGGGTGAGGGGTCACCCGGGGGCTCGGCCTTGGGGAGGGGACGGGCGTGGCTACCGGGAGATGACAGGAGGGAGTCCCAGACACATACCACATACCACACACCCTTGCACACACCACACACACCCAGACACATCCCACAGACACACACACACACCCCACACAGACACACACACATCCCACACACACCGCACAGACACAAACACACACACACATGCCCCACAGACACACACACCACACACACACACACATACCCTCACACACACCACACACACCCTCACACACACCCCCACACCCCACACACACACACACACACATATCCCACAGATACACACTCCCCACACAGACATACACCCCCCCACAGACACACACACACTCACACGCACACACCCCCACAGGGTTTCCGATGTCACCCCAGGGTTACGTAAGATGGTACATGGAGCCGAGGAGCAGGGAGGAGAGCGGGTGACAGGAGCGTGGGACTTCCCTCTCCTTTTCCCTGCAACTTCATATGAATCTATAATTATTTAAAAATAAACAGTTTTCTTTAGAACAGTGGCTGTTTTAGACGCGGGCGGCCTAGCGATGAGTTCGTAGCCACGGACGACCCAATCGCCAATAAATAATGTTTAAAAATGAATCCGAGTGCTCTGTCAGACACAGAAAGAGACTTTTTATTAAAAATATTCTTTTGCTCACACATTGTTTTCTTAGTCCCACTATCAGTTGCTACAGTTGCCACTATCGCGAGTCCTGTTGTTTTGTTAAATGACATTAATGCCACAGAGAAGGAAAAACACAGTGACATAGTTTCCACACGCACCCATCTTACTGAGCAGTCACGCACGTGTGCGGCCAGCTTTGTCGCCATCCCTTTTTGCCTGTCACCGCTGCACCCTCGGCTGACTCTGAACGTCCCTCGTCCCGAGAGCAGCATCTCTTAACGACAGGGGAGGAGGCAGAGCGAGTGCCGGAGGCCTCGGCCCGCGGCCGGCCAGGACGAGCCGCCCCTCGGCCCTGTTCGTCCCCTCCGGGTGCCTCTGCGCCCAGCGGCCGTGGGTCCCCGGGAAGCGAGCTTCTGCTTTGAGTCATCCAAGCGTGGTGTCACACGAGGCAGGAGCAACAGCGAGGACCGTGACACCGCGAGAAGGGCAAGACCTGGATGATGACTAAGAAGAAATTGTTGGTGGCACGTGGTAGGAGACACCACGAGTACACATGGCCTAGATGAGGAACGAATGAATGCAGGAAGGAAGGAAGGAATGAGTGCACGAGCGAAAGCATGCTGTGCTGGGGAATCCCCCTCCCGGCTGGCTGTGTCCCCGGGGTGGTTCCTGTGTCCAAGCTAGTGTGAACCGGGCTGGTGGGAACCGGGCTGGTGTGAACCGGGCTGGTGTGAACCGAGCTGGTGCGAACCGGGCTGGTGTGAACAGGGTGCTGGTGTGAACCGAGCTGGTGTGAACTGAGCTGGTGTGAACCGAGCTGGTGTGAACCGGGCTGGTGTGAACCGGTTGCACGCACAGGAAACCTGCGTTTCGAGCTCCATCGGGCGCCAGCTCCTCGCCGCCCTCGGGGTGCAACCCGAGGGAGGTGGGTGCAGCCGTGTGAGGGTGTCGCACGCAGCCCGGGGCCAGGAAACCGCATCCTTCCAACACGCGTGCACAGACTCACGCTGAGCTGCGTTTCCGTGTGTTTAACGTGCCCCGTTTTTCTAAAACTTCTCATTTCGTGTGATGCGCACACTCTTATGCGAGGATTATCACAGTTAAAGCTAGAGCTGTTCGCAGGGAAGCTGCATGCATCGTCGTACACGGCTTGGAGCACGCGTAGCATCATGTATGCATGTATGTACGTGTGTGTATGTAACGTGTCTCTTTCCGATGTGTGTAAGGTCTGCGCGTGCCCGCATTGCACGCCGGCCCCAGGCCATTGGGATGGAAATAGCCTTCGGCTTTTGACTGTGTAGATTCCTGAGTTAGGGCTGGGAAGGGTCACCCCACCTCTGGGCCTCGGGGTGGCTCCCCAGGGGACCCCCTGCCCTGCACCCGCGGGAGCGCGTGTCCCAGAGACCCTCGCCCCGCGTGCCCTCCACGTTCCTTCTGGTGCTTCGTGGGCCAGAGAGCGTGAGGGGACCACCAGCCTCCCCCCTGCTCATTGTCACCCTCTCAGAAAGGGAAGGTGGCACCGTCAGGTGTAGGAGATACGAGGTACTCCCCAAAGCGGCGGCGCCATCTCCTGCCCTGGTGTCTGTGGCTCTGCCCTCTGCTCAGCCCCACGTTGCTTGGGTCCCTTTTAAGTTCAGGTTCACAAATAACACAGCGGCCAGTGTTTCTTCGCTTTTAACTTGCGTTCTTCCCACATCTAGCCTTTAAGGATGTTAAACTCTGTGCTGTTAAACGTGTCGCACAACGTGGCTTCTAAACCCCCAGTCCCCAAAGGCCTGGGTCACATGTACCCTCTAATTTTGCTGATCCAAAATAGTATATAAGATATCATTGTTTACTTGTAAGAGTCTTGTGCTTTCAAAATGGACTTCCAAACCATCATCCTGCACCTTTAAAAGTGTGAACGAGGAGGTTCACGTGTAAATGTGGGGGCGCGTGTGCGAGCAGTGGTGGTCGTGGAGAATCCAAGCGTCAGATCACTTCAGACGGTTCCCAGACTGAGCCGGTGCGACGCAGACACTAAGTCGCGGTGCGTTTTTTATTAACAAGGTACCGGATTTTGCGAGTGACGCCAAAACGAGCTAGGTGGCCCTTACGACGATTGTCTCAACGCCATGTGACCGAGCTGAGCTGGCCAAGGGTGAAGTAAAACCCTTCCTCTGCCTGTGCCCCATGCGCCCTGGACACACGCGTCCCCCGACACTTGCGGGATGGAGGAGAAGCCACCGCGTTTCCATGGGCCTGCAGCGTCGCCCCGATGCAGGGGACACCCCGATGGGGGCGAGGGAACCTGCACAGCTCTGCTGACAGCAATAGTTTTGCTATTGTTGTTTCCATCGATGGACACATTAAAAATGACAAATAGACACCAATATTCCAACGTACCCCAAAGTAGAAAGTATTAGTGGCTGTGTGGGGTTCTCTCGCGGACTCTCTTCTCTGCTATGATGAATCCGTGGGGTGCAGGTGTTCGGTTGAGTGTTTCAACGGGATGTTTTCAAGGCTCACGTCGCTTCATCTTTGGCCGGTCGCAGTGACTTCTCGCTGGCCTCTGGATCCCTCTGATTCTTGCGCTTCGAGAACATCCCTGCTTTGTGGGGCAGAATTAGCTTGCGTGTGTCTTGCTGCAGGCACACCTGCGGTCAGCCCTTGGTGGCCGGGGACCGCAACAGGGGACCTAGATGTACCCATGGCTATGAGTTTTCATCACCTCTAGTCCCTTTCAGTGGCAAAGCTAGGACACGTACATGCATTTTTTTCTTAAGGATCTTTTGAAGAATTGTTACATTGATTTTTTTAAACTTAGATTAGAGAGGCAAAGGTTTTATTTAACTTCTTTGATTGTATACTTTTTTCTCTTTGAAACAGAAAATCTCAGTTTCTCATGTTAAGATAGTCTAATATGTATCGATGTGTTAACTCATGTGTAATGAGCGTGAAAACAGAAAAAATCAGCATTATTAGCATATACTACGTAGCATGACTAACATACATAATATAATGTCAGCATTATTACTTGGAAAGCGTTATAGATGCAACTTTGAAAGTATGATACCCATGATGTAATAATGCTAAGAAGTTGTCTGATGTTAATAATGCTAACATATTAAATAAACTACTATAGCATCTAATCTGCATATATAATAGCTAATCATTATACATTACTCAATACACTGATGATTATGGAACAGTTTTAGATTAGTTAATGCGCGCGCGCGCACACACACATATATATATATATATAATATATATATCTATATATAACAGTTTCAAACGAATAACGGTAATATTATTACTAACAGCCTGGGTGAAATTTAAGATTGCTCAGCTAATATATTAGTATAACATATTTCCCTTAGAATATATTATACTAAGAATATACAGTCAGCTCTTTGTGGAAGAATCATTGGAAATAAATGTTTTCTCTCTGTGAGTTCACCAGCTTACTGTGTATTTCTGTAATTCGTTTTAATTTGCTTTCATTTCTTTCATTTGCTTTCCGTTTTTACAGATGTTTTTCTTCGTGATTTTATTTCTTTCTTTTGCAAATACTTTAAAGATTTTATTTCTCTTAACACTTATTTTAAATATAAAAATAAACGCATCTCTTTTTGAAATGGAGTTCCACTAACCTTTCTGGATTTTATTTCTTTGTTTTAAAAGGCTGTTATTATCATACATACACACACACGCACACAGATACACAAACATTGTAAAAAAAATCCAAACATTAGACAAAGACTGTTATTATAAAAGTTTTATCTCTCTCTCCCACACACACACATCGATACACAAACATTGTGGACAAGCCGAGCCTACTTGGGGAGACCAGACAGTTCAACTTCTGTCTATACTGGCTTCTTCTGGTCTCCACTTACTGTGTGAGGCTGAGCAAACAGCCATAGATAGCGGTCACTTCACCAAGCCGAGTCTTAGGGAGAAAGTTCTGGAATACGGTAAGAACCGTGCACGTCCAAGTTTACCCTGTGCTCTCTTCCGTGGCTGTGGTTTACACTCTGCCTCCTTCGTACTCAAGTTCAGAAACTTGAACTTAACCAAAGCCTATCAGCCCAAAATGACCATGTCCAAACCTTCTTCAGAAGCTTTGGAAAGGAGGAGGAATTGGCAAAAATGGAAGAAGACTATTAGAGAAATTCAGGATTCGATGCCAAGGTCGTAACAATGTTCCCTATTTTAGTTTTTAACGAATTTGTTTGCAGAAGCCTGGTGGAGAGTGGACCAGCACCTTCTGTACTATCTTCGCAACGTTTCTGGAAAGTGAAAATTATTACAAAAAAATCTCTCTCTCTCTCTCTCTCTCTCTCTCTCTCTCTCTCTCTCTCACACACACACACACACACACAACAAATGGATAAGAGAAATAGCGTCACAGATAAAAAAAAGAACGTGAAATAACCAGGCAAGTGATAGACCATTTCTGTCTAACGGTGCATCACTTTTGTGGACCACTTTGTCAGCTGGACCAACATGCCAAAGATTAACATCGTCACGTGTTCCTGTGGGCGCAAAGCAGGGCGCACTGGTGGCTGGCCTCAGGGGACAAGGTGACAGCATTCGTTAACATTCTTACGTTAAATAAGACTCCAAAAATTCCATTTTGGATTTTGCTTCTGCAGGAATACTTGCACGCGTGCACGAAGGGGCATGAGCTTTTTCCACTGATAAGGGTTTTCCTTACAATGTCACAGGGTCACAATCATTTTAGTTAAAGCGTGGTGCACCCCTGTGATGGATACTTGACAGCCACTTTCAAATGCTGCGACATGTTCATTGTATAGCTTGTATAGCGTAACATCCAAGACAAAAGTATTGTTAAAAGATACTTTGTAAACTAGTAACTATCGTCTGTCATTTGTTTTAAAAAGATGATACATTCTTATATATCTACACACACGTCTCTCTCCTCCCTCCCTCCCTCTGTGTATACGTGTCGTGTCGTCTCGGTGTTCGGATGTGGCCTGCTTCGGCCTTTCTGTCGCTGTCATCAGAGGTGGTACCGCGTCATCACCTCTTTCTGCCAGTGACATCTGTTCTGGGGTGACGTTTACATACGGGTGCCCTGGGGAGTGGGAGTGGGGGGTGTGGTCCAGTTGGACTTTTACAAAATAGCCCTTGCTGGGGCATTCCTGTGTCTGTGGTGAAGCTGGGTGATGGCGGACGCCTGGGGGTGATGGGGGACGCCGTGGGGGTGATGGCGGACACCTGGGGTTGATGGGGGATGCCTGGGGGTGATGGGGGACGCCTGTGGGTGATGGCGGACGCATGGGGGTGATGGCGGACGCCTGGGGGTGATGGGGGACACCTGGGGGTGATGGCGGACGCCTGGGAAGCTTGCCGTCGCTGGCAGAAGGGCGGGGTGCACCCCCAGCTGTCCAGTGCCAAGGGGACATGTGGGCCCCTGTGTTCCAAAGACAGCAACAGGCACCATGAAAGGTCCATGTACTTTACCGTTCAGTGCCAGCTTGAAACGCAGAGATTGGGAGGTTTAACTCATACGAGGGGTCCATCGAAGGACAGATTTATAGTTTGTGGCTTGTCGCTGCGTTTGTCCCCCAGCCTGGCCAGGAGAGAGGAGCACAGCCAGACTCAGCAAGAAAGGGAGGAGAGAGGACCCCATTCCCAGGTGGGACTGTGCAGGGGGACCACCCCAGGGCCTGGGGAGAGGGGGTAAGCGCTGTCAGTCACAGGGTGCTGGGCTGACTGGGACCCGTTGTCACCAGCCACCTGCCCAAACACCCTCGCTGGGGACGGGGTCTGGGGAAGTCGAGCAGATGGCCGCCACCAGTGACCCTTAAACCTCATGTCTGGACAGCCTGATACCCACATGAGGGCCGGGGGAGAGGCTCTGCCCCCACCGAGATGTGGCCCCCGGCCAGCTCCCACCGGCCGGGGCGTGGTGCGCCACGATGCTGTGCGTTCACACACTTGGCCCCAAACCTCGCCCAGGCCCCTCGGCGACAGGGTGACGGAGAGGGAGGGACAGCGTGGGCAGGGGCAGGCCCACGTGGGAGCTGCGGCCGAGCCCCAGCGCGCACCTGTCCTGTAGGGAACAGCAATAGGGAGTGGAAGCGCCATGGCGGGTGGCTCAGCGGGACTCCGCGCGTCCACACACCTGTACCGCGGCCCTCAGGTGGCCTTGTGCGGTCGAGGGACGGTTGTTTGTTTGTTCTGTGTCTAACATGGGAGACGCTCCAGGGAGCTGGGATTGTGAGAGCTGGGCTCCTCTGGCGGAGAGGGGATGAAGGTGATGGCGAGGCGGATGGCAGCCGGTAGGCCGGCCCCCCAGATGGGCACCCGAGGTGGGGGGAGGGGAAGAGGAGAGGGTGCCCCATCTGGGTGTCCCCTGGGCGGGAAGGGAGGGGAGTTTTCAGTCCTTCATTTCCGTTTTCTCTGTGAATCATTAGCTTGGTGGGCGGGGTCTCTGAGCCATCAGTAGGGCGCGGGGGATGGGGACAGGCCCCGAGCAGGTGCTCAGAGGTGAGTCACACCGTGGGCCTGCCAGTCGGGCTGGAGTCACAGGCTCCGTGGGACTGCGGGGCTTCCAGCCGGCCTGCTGTGGCATCCCGGGCCCCAGAAAGAGAACCATCATCTTGTCTTGTGGCCGGAGGGGCCCCCACTATCCTCTTAGGGGGACCTCTCAGGAAGGACTGTTCTTTATTCAGAATGGAATAAAAAAATGCCTTGTTTTTAGTATTTACATGTCCTTTTAAAAAATGAGAAGATGCTGCCGAAAGTATGTCTTCTGGTATTTTTTTAATTTTTAATTGTGATTTTTTTAAAATTTTTAATTGTGATAACATGTACAGACTGTGAAATTTGCCATTTCAACCATGTTTAGGGGCATCATTCATAATGTTTGTTTTTAAATGTTTTTCCTTGGCAAAGTAAAATGTTGGTGATCTCATATGGCACCCCTAAGGCATTTTTTAAAATTTTTATTTATTAGTCAGTGGAATCTGTAAACTTGATGAGACTTAAAAGTTCTCCTTTATTTAATGTTGTTATATGACTTTATCCGCAGAGGAAAATTCTGAAGCAATTGATATTATTTCTAAACGTGTGTGTGGCGTAGGAGTGAGATTAGGATTAATTTTTTTTTTGCTATAATGCTTTGATAAAGTTCTCCTAATTCTAGTATTTTGTAACTATAGTCTCTTCTGTGGCATTATCGAGAGTCTCATATTTTGCCAGTGATGTCATACTTCCTCTTTGCATTTAGCATAAACTCATAGCCCGTACTGAAAACAACATAAGTATGCTATTTTAAGGATCTTTTTGTAATAGAAAACATTAACATCTAAATTGTGTGGTATAGTTGTTCATTCGATCAAGGCTCTTGTAATAAATAGGTTATTCTAAGATTGATAAAGATTTGCACTCACGGTGGTTTTTTTTTTTTTCTTTTTTTTTTTTCTTTTTTTCATTCTGAGCCGCAGACACCAAAAATCCCACAGGAAGTTGTCTTTGTAAGTCTTGTGGTTTTTTAGGTTCCTGTTCAGTTTGCATGAGATTTATAAGTGAAATGTGTACCATCGAGATTCTTGGTTAAACTTTTTTGTAACTCTAAACGGGAATCTCAAATTTGTTTGTAGTTTTTCCCACCTAGAAGAGCTAAAGGAGCTGTAACCATATTCACACGTCAGCATTAAACTTGTGGTATAATTTGAATTATTTATTTTTTTTTTATGTTCAGTAGATAAACTCTTCATTGTTAACGGGGCAGCTATTTGAGAGCACGCCTTATGCTTTCCACTTCTTATGGAAGCGTCTTCCCCTGAATAAACCTTACTAATAAATAAATTATTTTTTGGTAAGTGTTTTACCATTATTTTCTTAAGTGACAAAAACTTTCTCGTTTCTTTGGAGAAAAGGAAATAGACTCAGACATAGACTCATAAAACATATGATACGGTTTGATTTAGATACTATAAATTACACTGGAAAAAATTTGAAAGGATACCGTTAGTTGAAATATATTATTCATGTAATTTTAATGTAATTTTTAAAGCAAAAGTAAAACTCAAACGGTAATCAGATATGTCAGATCTTCGACAAATCATTGTAATCTAGCGTTTAAGTGATACAGGGGAGACTCGATGCGAGGTGACAGATGAGGAAGAAGGAAAGGTTTGGGTGCATTTGAAGATGACTGACTGTCTCTGGGTCAGGAGCTGTCAAAGCTCATACACTTCCTTCCAGGCATGTGGGTAAATGGCACATCTCATTGGATGGTTTGAGTAATAAAGATACTATGAGACTTCTTCCGCAACCACCTTTAAAATTAAACATAGTAGGTCTCGACTTTTAAAACATAGCATTCGCTGTGAGGAAATTTAAAATCGCATTGCTTAAAGGATTACTAATGCTTTGCCCCAAAACAAAGCTATTATACATAATATGACTTTAAAACAAGTGTTTTCAACCATTTCCAGGCCGGGGCAGAACAAAGGAAACCATAAGGCTTTGATTTGCAGGATGCATTTTTCTAGGTGCTTTGAAATCTTAATCGATATTTAGGGGTGATACATGGAGATTGTTTGGTTACGATAAGTGTGATCTCATACACTTGAGCTCTCAAGAGAAAGCCGTCCTTGAAGACCTGATGGTCATGCTTGCTTCCTTTTCTCGGGTGCCTCGTGTGGCGCTAGACTGTGCGACTCAAGGACCATTTCACGTTCCTGGGCATGTGTGGCATCTATTGTAGGAAGCGTAGCGACGTTTCTTGCGTATCCCCTGGCGTGTAGCGAGGCCATCGGCATCGGGGGGCGTCTGTAGTGGCTGATGAGCCCGGAGCGCGGACGGACCGCTGGTTTTTACCTCCTCTCTGCCCAGCGCGAGTGTAGGAACCGGGTTTGGAAACGCAGGGCAGCCCGACCCGTCGCTCACCACTAAGAATTTCAGCATTTTTGAGGCCAAAATAGTATTTCTAAGATCCCCGTCTAGGGGGGCTGGAGAGGGAGACTTTGGTGCATCCCGAGGCATATGCGGGTGAGCCGGGCCGCCCCAGGTCGCTGGGGTGGGGGGTGGGGGTGCTGAGTGCCCGGGACCGCGTCCGCTGCTTTAGGTCCGTCGCCTTGTCGCGATCATTGTGACCCGGTTAGGTTAGGAGCGCCTCGGGGATGAGAGCCAGGATGGGCGTCACGGGAAAACGCATCCTGCCCGCCGCCGCCGTCGTCGTCCCCCGCGTCGGGGGCGGGCGGCCCCGCGGCGGCCCCTCGAGGACCGAGCGGACGGGGCTCCGGTGGACGGCAGGAGGCTGGGCACACGGGCGCCCGCTCCTTGGGGGCCCGCTCCGTGGGGGCGACTTCCGGCGGACCCGCGATAAAAGCGCACGGGAAGCGGCGCACGCCGGCGGAAACGCTGTTCCCGAAGTTACTTCGGAAACGGGGCTTTTCCTTCCGCGACGGGGGCGGACCGAGGGGGAAGCGGGGCCTGGTGCCGGCCCCGCCCACTCCCTTTGCCCCGCCCACGTCCTGACCCCGCCCACAGTCCGGGTCCGCGTCCGCCGGCCCCGCCCACGTCCTGGCCCCGCCCACGTAGCGCCCCGGCCCCGCTCGTCCGCTGTCCCCGCCCACGACCTAACCCCGCCCACATTCCGGGTCCGCGCCCGCCGGCCCCGCCCACGTCCTGGCCCCGCCCACGTGGCGCCCCGGCTCCGCTCGTCCGCTGTCCCCGCCCACGACCTAACCCCGCCCACAGTCCGGGTCCGCGCCCGCCGGCCCCGCCCACGTCCTGGCCCCGCCCACGTCGCGCCCCGACCCCGCTCGTCCGCTGGCCCCGCTCACGACCTAACCCCGCCCACATTCCGGGTCCGCGTACCGCCGGCCCCGCCCATGTCCTGGGCCCGCCCACGTAGCGCCCGGGCCCGCCCATCCGCTGTCCACGCCCTATCCCCGCGCAATTTCCGGGTCCGCGTCGGCTGGGCCCGCCCACATTCCGGGTCCGCCCCGCCCACACCCCTGGCTTGGCCCCGCCCACGCCGCGGCCCCCGCCCACGCCGGCCGGGCATGCGCAGTGGGCCGCGCCGGGCCGGCGGGTGTGCGTGGCCGCCCGCGGTTCGCGCCGCCTCAGCCCGCGACGCCGCGTCCCCGCCGCCGGCTCGCTGCGGGGGAGCCGGGAGCCGCCGCCGGGGAGCCGGGCACACGCCCCGCGCCGCGAGAGCCCGGAGGGGGGCACGAGCGGGGCCGAGGGCCGGGCGTCCCCGGACTTTTGTCCGACTCGAGGCCCCTCCCCGAGGGCCGGGCCCGCGGCCGGCCCCGCCCCCGGCCCCGCTCGCTCGCGGGCGCCGCTGGGCCGGGCGGTGGCGTGAGGCGCCGGCGGGCGGCGGGCGCGCAGTTCGGGTCCGAGGAGCGTCGCGCGGCGCTGCAGAGACAAGATGTCCGCCAGGGCCGCGGCCGCCAAGGTGAGCGCCCGGCCGGCCGGGGCCGGGGACTGCGGGCCGGGGCTGGGGTCAGAGGCCGGGGCGGGGATCGGGGGCCGGGATCGGGGATCGGGGGGCCGGGGCCGGGATCGGGGCTGGGGTCGGAGCCCGGGGCGGGGATCGGGGGCCGGGGCCGGGGGCCGGGGTCGGAGGGCCGGGGCCGGGGCCGGGACCTGGGGCCGGAGCTGGGATCGGAGCCGGGATCGGGGGCCGGGATCTGAGGGGCTGAGGGGCTGAGGGCCCGGAGCCGGGATCGGGGGGCTGAGGGGCTGGGATCGGGGGCCCGAGGCCGAGATCGGGGGCCGGGGGCCGGGATCGGAGGGACTGAGCACCGGGATCTGAGGGCCGGGACCCGGGACCCGGGGGCCGGGCCGCGCCGCCGTCCCGGGCAGGTGCAGCGCCGCCCGGCGGGCCAGCGGGCGGGGACGCGCAACAGGTCCCGCGGAGCCGGCGCCCGGTGAAACCGTGTGGTTTCGATCTGATGTCAGCGCCCGCGGAATGCGCGCGCCGGCGACCGGACGCGGCCGGGGACACCCTCGGGAGCCGTCGCCGCCGCGGTTGCCTTCCCTCCGTAGGGCGACGTTTCCATTGGAGTGAAACAAACTTCGTCCCGATCCGAGTGCAGGCGGCCTCTTAAAAATGAGCAAAGATCTGTGGATTGCGCACAAAAGTACTATGTTTACCTATTATTCCGTTTTTCCGCGCGCTTCGATACATGATGCAAAGTTCCTATAAATCAGTTAAAATCCTCTTTTTTGGTGCATGTTGATCTTTCTCATCGGAAAGTCTGTTTAGCAGTGACAGGAACACAGCAATGTGAAGAGTCCATCCCCCCCCCCCCCCATTAATAATCGTTATCGAAGTTTACTTTTCCAGCTTGTAGTTTTGTGGATGTTTCTGCTTGAAATGTTTATTCGCAGGATCTGGGAGTTGGTCGAATATGGCTCAGAAGTGAACTCGGGACCTTGTTCTCCGGCTGGCACAAGTTAGCTGGTGCTTTACCAGTGAATAGTTCCTTTGAAGGAATATAGTATTTTCTGTAAGAAAGGACTTTCATTTGCATCTTTTCGACTTGATGTACTTGGAGAACAGTCTAAAGCCAGAACTGGATCCAGTGACTTAGAAAAAAAAGGCCAAATGTCGCTTTGATTTGAAAATAAGCTCATAGTTTTTACCTGTTCTGGGACTTTTGGGCCTAAGAGGAAAGGCTTTGTTTTCATACTCCACAAGAATGTCACTTTGTTCCTGATGTGTCATCTCCAGTCCTTGATATCCCAGGCCACGCAGTTTCGAAAGGTTATTCTTTCAAGACTGGAGAGAAAGAAGTTTTTTTGTGGATTACGGTACTAAGATGATGTAGGAGGAATAATACTTTTTTTCTGAATTATAGTAAGGAGATTTTATGCCATCTTGAAAAGCATCGCAAGTTAAATGTTGTCTCGTAGGGACATTTTCATGCTTAAATATTTATGAGTAACGTGTGAGCCGAAAGCCTTTTCTTTTTTTTAATGCCGTATTATGAAGCTATGACAAAGTCTTACTTATTTATATAGAGCAAGGCAGAGCTTAAAATGTAGATGAAAGGAAATAATATTCAGGAAATGAAATAATATTCAGCCATGTGTTACCAAGTCCCATGTAATCTTTTAAGGTGATTAAAATGCTTACTAAGTGCCAGGATCCCTACTCAGTACTTACTTACATATGATAATTTTCCCCCACCCTCAGTTTAAAAAAAAAAAAACACCTTAATTTTGTAGCTTTTTTGTTTTCAGCGTGGTAGTTTGTAAAACTCTCCTCCAAGCTAATGCCTTTGATTCTTTGTGATGGTTGAATCGTTTTCTGTCCGGGATTTTGCCGTTGTAATAAGAAGCATCATATTTTTTATATCTGTGCATTTATATCGTATTACAATATGTCAGATTCTTAAACAGGGAATTTCTGGGTCAAAGGGTATATGCATTTAAAATTCTGATGTCACTTAACTCTTTGTCCAAAAAGATTATATTGAAGAATGACAGTTGTTGGTAAATTACCAGAATTTGAAAGAAGGACATAATATAATACTCTAATAAATGAGATGAGATACTATGCTTTCCGGATGGGGGGAGAGTTAGGACTGTAGAATATAACAATTTTCCCCAGTGGGTGTATAAATGTAGTACGATGTCAAGTAGGATTTTAGTGTGATATTCTAGAAGATCTGAGGATGAGAAAGAGTATCTGATAAAAGAAATACAGGATGGCCATGAAATTTTGGACCACGAGAGGCCCTATCAGAATCTAACGTGTTATATAAATCCTCAGTAATTCGAAGCAGTCATCAGCCAGGAATGGACAATGGAACCACAGAGTCCAGAAACATCTCTGTATTTATTTATGAGCTTTCGGTGATGGTGGTCATCAGCATTTACTGTGTCAGATACTGTGCTGAGCGCTCACCGCGAAAGAGCTGATTTAATTATTCGAGTAACCCCAACAGAGAGATAACTAAAAGTAATAAGCCTAAACCACTTAGTCAGCAATAGGGAAGATAAGAGTAACATTGTAGATTATCGGGAAAAGGATGGATTCTTCAGTAAATACTTGCCAGGACCTTGGTTATCCTTTTTTCACTTTTAATTTGAGTTTTCTGTCTCAGGCCACAGGCAGAAACATTGTACAGTTTGAAAAAGAGCTCACAAGTTCCAAAGTACTAGGAGAAAATATATAGGCTGCTTTTAAAATGTATATACTCGAGTTGGAATTGGGCCTTTTCTAAGATATGCACTTAAGACATAATAAAAGGAAAGGTTTGATATGTGTGATAAGCACGTAAGTTTGTGGACACAAAGTCCTCAGATGCGGAAAGCAGGAATTTGAGGGTGGTTCCCTGTCTCCCTGCGGGATTGTTAATTAGACAGGAAAAGGGTATGAATAACAGGCCCGTTTCCACCGCTTGAATCATGCAAAGTGGCTGTGAGAAGTTGCATCGGCTTCTGTCTGGATTTTCAAGCCGATTCACTTTGGAAGAAGCAATCAAAGCTTAAATGTTTTCGTTGTGTGACTTGCTGATACTCCTGACTGCGTGGCTTACACCTGCCTGCTTCGTTCTGGACACCCCCGGTGGGACAGCTGCTTGCTGTCGCGTCCTGGGATGGCGCGCGGATCGCACTGCCTTGCCAGGGGACACCCCTGTCCCCCCTTTTTTGTCTCTCTTTAAAACTACGGATCTTTGCACGTTAGAAGCTTGCACACTTTCACTTGACATTCGAGAAAGCCTCTGGCCGCGGGTGGTGGTGGCCTGGGCCGGGTGGAGGCCTGCGGGCTGGCCGCTGCCGGGGGCAGGGAGCTTGCTGCAGTGGCCTGTGGCTCTCGGTCACAGCGTTTCCTGTTTGCTTTGGGGGCCGAGAGTGCAGTGCTTTCGCTCTGTTTTTTCCAGGCCCAGGAACCGTGTGCTGCTGGCTCCGATTTTTCCTTGCTCGTTAATCTGCTTTTCTATTTCAAGACCCAGTGTAAACTCAGCACGGTTCTCAGAATAAAAGCCAGTATGAGTGAGACGGTCAGAGCACTGTGCTGCCAGGGAAAGTGTCTTTAAAAATAATCATTTCAGGGAAAGATTGAGACATGCGATTCTGTCGCTTGCTGTTCCCTTGACATGAGGACAGTCACTCCGTGAGTCTGGCTGCAGGGTCACGAGCAGTGCCAGCCAGCCGGACGGCTGTCACGGCCACCCAGGCGTGTGTGGCGACGCACACAGGGGCCCAGTGCGAGGGCTGGGGACAAGCTAGTGGATTGAGCACGGTTCTTTTTCATTAGTAGCATTATTATTATTATTATTATTATTATTATTATTATTATTATTATTTATGCCTACAGCACCTGGTCTTCCTAGGTGGTCTCCCATCCAAGGACTCACCAGGCCCGACCCTGCTGAGCTTCCGAGATCAGGCATCGGGCTTGTCCAGGGTGGCCTGGCCGTGACCACAGACCGTGGCTCCACGGGGGCGCGAACCCAGGACCCTCTGCGTGTAAAGCAGACGTGCTCACCGCTCCCCTATGGAACCCCATCCTGTTAGCAACATTTTTGATCAAATGTTCAATAAGGTTGAAAGATCTAGGATAGTTCGAACTATTGGACCACAACTTGCTTTGCATCTCTGAATTTTGAAAGGAAATCTTGAAAATCCTGATTATTTTAAAACTTTTGATCTTTGAGGGAGAGAGACGTTAGGACAGTTCACTGAGTGCGTGTTTTCAGTCTAGGATCGCAGTAAAAATGGGCCTTTTGCCGCCTCTGGCCTCTAGTGCTTCTTAATTTATTTATTGCGGAGACGAGTGGCTTCAGGTTACTCCTTTATGGGGTAGCCAGGTGCCTTATTTCCATCCCTTCCTAGCAGATAAATTGTTAATAACGAGACGTATGTGGGGAGCACGAGGGTAGAGAATTTCATTTTATGTTTGAAAGCCGATGAGAGTAACTGACCCTAAATGCTTGGCTCTGGTCACAACCCGCCACTTAAAAACTCGAGAAAACCAGCGTTGCCAAAATTCGGGCCGGAAGACACGGCCTTTGGGGATCATAGCGCTGCCGCTCCGGCTGCCCCGTGCGTGGCGACGAGCCTGGGTCTCAGGTGGCCCTTGGCTTTGGCTGGATGCAGGATGGATGGTATTTTCTTGGGCTCCGGACACTGTGACCCTGTCCCACACAAGTGAACGCTGGGGAGGGAGCGGGCAGGTGGTGAGCGCGCGCAATCCCGGTCGCCTGCCCGGAAGAGGGGGCCTTCTAAGGGTGCTTATGAGCGACACGAGTATAGCGTTCACCTGGTTCAATGAAAATTTTTGTTTTGATCTGCTGAAATATCTACATTGTTGGTTTTTTCTTAAGAGTGTGCGTTCCCAAGGAGTGATTTTTTTTTTTTCATATCTTAGGAATTTTCACTTTTTTTGAATGGTCGCTGATCATCTTGGGGCTTTGTACCATTTCTGATGGCTGAATTAAACTTAATTTTTGATTAGTTCTCCTAGCTGAGTTCATAATGATCAAATCCGGGATACCATCTCTGATAACTGAATGAAACTTAATGTATGATGAGCTCTCCTAGCTGAGTTCCTAATGATCAAATCCGGGAGGATACCGGGAATGACTGGTTTTGGGGGTCAGCTCAGCAAACGCGAACCGTGCACATTCTGTCTGGGACCCCTGTTCCTAGAAGCACCCGGTGTCCCACCTGCTCTGTGCTGTCGTGATCACTTGCGAGGTGTGTAATTCACGTTTCAGAATCGAAGCATGTGCACTGCTTACTCAGAAGAAATAAACATTAACACGCTTACATACCCCAGTTGGTCGAGGAAGGTGATGGAATCACACGTAAGGCCTGGACTTGCCATCACAAGATTTTCTGCATTTTTCTTTATTACTTTAAAAAAATATTGTGATGAAGCCTGGCTATAGCCATTTGATGAAAATGTCTCCATAAGAGAAAACAGTTGAGAATGATAAAGTGATCAGAGTTTATTTATGTGCTTGGAACTCCTTGGATGCGCCGATACGGCAAAGTATGGCAAAGTTGGGGCTCCCTGTGGCACTTGGGGGTCTTACGAGCTGTGACATGAGTTACCAGTTTGGATTTTTGAAACGGTTTTCTGCATGGAACAGTTAGACGTTCATCGTGAACCTGTGGGTACCAGGCGCTGTGTCCGATGCTGGACGGGGAGCAGTGGACATACCTCTGTCCCCACAGGGCATTTTAATGACAATGACAAATAAGTTATGGTGCTCTGAGCTTTGTCCGTGAGCTTTACAGGACCGAACCTTCCAGCGTGGGGTCTGTTGTGTGTGGCTGTGTGTGCTCAGCATCGGCTTTGTTTAGGCGCTGGATGTGGGTCGCTTGCTGCGTTAGTTTTCATTGTATCCGCGGGTGAAAATCCGTTGGACAAAGGCCACCAACTTGGCTTCGGGACAGAATCGTTTGAATTAGACGTCTGTGCGAGTTTTTGGAAGAAAACAGTGTATAGCTCTCTCCAATGGACCAGGATGGGGGAAGCGTGTTCTAGCTGCCTGTGGTGGT